>JACXGJ010003730.1:0-29656 GCA_016801105.1 Esox niger | reverse complement strand
GCCCTTCAACCAATTGGAGCTATGCTCTCAAGAGTAGACCAAACCTTTGATGACAATGTAGAATAGCTATTGTGGGTAAAAGTAGCTGGAGGAATACAGTGAAAAGGCCTTTTATTTACTTTAGCTATTTGAAACTTCCCGTGGAAACGGCTTGAGGGTTTCCTGATGGTAGATAGTGTTTATCTTTCCCGAACACCCCCAGGCCTCCCGAAATAAAGAGGGGCTGGCGGCCCAGGGAAGTGCACCTCACACAGGGAAGTGACTCGATAAGAGCCCGAAGTTCCTGTTTCACTCGCATACAAATATGCCATGGAAAACACACACACAAACACACTCTGACACACACTGGGACCAGCACAAAGTGAGAGATACTGCACACATGTCTCCACCCCATCTCTATGGCAACAGACTCACACAACGCCACCCAAACATATACATACACACACACACACACACACACACAGTCATCAGTGCATCTGATTTGATCTGTATATACATTAAATAACAAAAAAGAGTGGGAGAGGAAATGAGACAGCATGACAAACAGTAAGAAGAAAAAAGGAGAAAGAGTGTGAAAGAGGGGGGGAGACCGTTGGAGAGAGAGAGAGAGAGAGAGGGTGAGGAAGAGATATTGGGAGAGAGAAAATGGGAAGTTGAGAGACAGTGAAAGGGAGAGTGGGAGGTAGAGGGTGGGGATGGTAATATGATCCCAATTTCTAGCAGTGGTGAATCATATTTCAGAGGATACAGTCAATACCATGTTTTAGAGGATACTGTCAATACCATGTTTCAGAGGATACTGTCAATACCATGTTTCAGAGGATACTGTCAATACCATGTTTCAGAGGATACTGTCAATACAACGTTTTAGAGGATACTGTCAATACAATGTTTTAGAGGATACTGTCAATACCATGTTTTAGAGGATACTGTCAATACCATGTTTTACAGGATATGGTCCAAATCGGTCAAAGATTCTGTAGGGGACAATATCCTCTAAAACATTATATTGTTCTAGTTCATCAAGGGGATCAATGCTTTTTGATGACATCTGAAATTAGTCAAACAGGCCAGAGTATGAGGGACATGCAGCGCGAGAGGCGCCTTTACAGAGCGGTTTAAAACGTTTTCTTCATCCCCCCATCATTTGTTGGGGGCTGTCATTGTACTCCTTTCTCAAATCCATCCCAGCCTCGCTGAAGACATTAACTCCTGATGTCCACCAGATACGTTCAAATTTAGAGTACGTAATTTTTGTCGGGTGTACTGTACCTATTTCTTCGTACTTGACCGACATGTGCTTTCGCAAGGCAATACGGTTGGAAGCAGGGAGATAATTTTTCCAGTCTCTAACGAACCAAGGACAATAGTGCATATTGCTACAGGGACATCAACTTCAAAAATACTGCCTGGAGCGCGATTGCTAATCCAGTTATATCTGCGCAGTTGAACGAGATAATATAGTTGTGGAAAACAGGTGTTGCTGATTCAGCAAAGTTAAAGCAGAATGGTTGTAGAGTAGTATATTTACCTTGTAAATAATATACCATTTGATGAACCTGCCACTTTTCTATTAGTTAGCTATGGTCATGCGATGTGCCACCCGTTGTCACGTACTCCTTTCATAGGGAACTTGAACTTCTGTCGTACCATCGCAACAAAAAGAAACTGTTTACTTATATATTGAGACTATTTATGGTGGATTTTCGAATTATGTCTTAGGATTTGTTCAGGATAGACAAACACTTTGCTGACTACACGAATCTCTCGTCTTTTCACTTAGCGAAAAAGTCCGTTATCGTCACCTATATTGAAAAAGTAGTTATTGTATCAATGCCATTCAGGAATAGCTAATAAGCTGCTAAAACCGTCAGTGGCGAAAGCCATACAGTTCATAGATGCTATTTGTGGTGGAGGAAATCTTAATAAGAAACGTTACTCAGTTTAACACAATGGTTAATGGTATGTAACGAAATATTCACACTTGATGTGATATTAATGCGTGACAAAATATATAATGTTAAATGGCTATACCGAGTCTACTACTGTATAGGTTGGTGGCGTAGTGGTTAAAAACACAGCTGTTAACGTGGGCGACCAGCGTTCGAATTTCGGCAGGGTGACAGTTAGCAACCCTTCTCATTGTGAGCCGGCTGAGCTATGCTTGCCTGGTTTCTTGTTTCAGAAGGCCAGTAAAAGGATTGAAGAATTACAGGAATACAACAACTGAATCACATCCATCAGTTCAACTGCACCAATGCTTGCCTGTTCCCAATGCTTCACAGCTAATCACTGAAAATACTCCCAGACATATGAAGACTGACCAAGACCATATCTTGTCAGAGCCTAATGGCCGCTCGGTGTGATGAAAAGATGTGACTGTGCACTGAAGTATGTCTGTTAGACACAGTACCTGTTATGTAGAAGGGCGTGTCCAGTTCATCCCTGCCCACAGAGTTGGAGGCAATGCAGCGGTACACCCCGGACACAAGCGCCTTAGCAACTGTCAAAACACCCACGGTCTGTAGAAAGTACACACAGACACATGCTGTCAGGCACGTAGGCACATACACCCACACACACTCTCATTAACTCTGTGTCTACCAGTGATAACGGCATATTTTTTCCATATAATGGCATGTTCCTAAAGTCTTTGCGAGATTGTTGGGGGATAACCCTTGCAACATCACTTGTTTAGCCCTCACACAGTCAACACAAAACCAAATTGGTTAGTTTGCTCACTAGAGCCGTGGGTAGCTAAATATTTGGCAACAGCAGAGACACACACACACACACACATACACACACACACACACACACACACACACTGTGACTTTCTCCACTTTCGATCTAAACCTCCACCCCCCAATCTTCCCAATTTTGTCATATCTGTAGTTATCCCATTAGTGGAGGCGATGGAGCGCAATATGGACCCTGGGATTTCGTGATACGGCTTCCTAAACACTCTCTCCATAAAATGTCACGGTACCCACTTTAAATACACACAGGAGGGTGCCATGTATCTGTTTGTGTTTCATTTCTGTTTGTGTGTGTTGTGTTTATGTCACATGCATTTATGTGGTTAAGGCAGACGAATGTAAACAACGTTTACTCACTGAGGATTGTCTGAGCAATTTGGGTAAAACCCCTGTAGTGAATATATTTTTTCGGTTCAATCAGTAAATAGAATAATTCCAGTGAAACACACAAAGAATGTTATCAATGCTAATTAAATTATAATTTCAAGCTTTGCTTAACAGGGAATACTGAGACGAAGAGGGAGCAGGAACCAGGTGGTGCTGAGTTAGGCCGCAATGAAGGAAGTTACTGGAGGAGAGAGAGGCTAGTGGTTAAGTGAAATTATGATATTACATTGATAATTAAGGCTTCCATAGGTTTGCCTATTTCATTGATAGGGGTGAATAAGGAAGTGTAATCAGGCACTTAAGATTTCAAACATTGGTATAGAGTAGTGCTTTATTGAATGAAAATATGTGACCGTTATTTACATTTATAAATGGTGTATTATCACATTCTGTGTATCCAGACCCGGGCGTTAGTATTAACAGTACATATTTGCAGTGAAGCTCACATGCAATGATAAACACATGTGGATTTTGATGGAGGAATGGACTTATTTGTGTTATGTGTAATTTAATGAAAATCGCACCACTTGTATTGATAGACCTGCGTTAACAGCAATCAAATGACACAGTTTAAAAATGGAATATTTTGGGGTTCACATCGATGATTGTTCACCTGAACACGACCCCCCCCAGAGGAGTTTACAGTGTACACCAATTATTTTTAACCACTACATCCCTGGTCATATGTGTTTGTTTGTCACACGTTTTTGTGTTGTGTGTTTCTTGTGCGTAATCCACCCGTTCTGTGCCACCAAGGTACATCCAGCTGGGGTGTGTCTATAACCAATCATGACCCTTCCTCAGGTTGTCTGTGTGTATATGCTAATTTGTCAGTGGGCAGATTTGGCTGAATGCGTGATGGAAACACTTCAGCCACTTCATTTTGATTCAGCGAATAAATAGTGTATGCAACTGTCATGTCATCTTTCTAGAGCCACCGAACCGTGAAAGAAAACCTAATAAATCACCAGACAGGTGCCTGGAAACCCTGCCAATGTCTGTCCACTCCACCAGGGTGTACTCACCTTGTTCTTTCCCTGGAGCACTTCCTGTCTGTGAGTGACACTCAGGATGTGGTTTTGTGTGGACGTGCCGCGGGACCTCTCACTCACGGGGCTCCACAGTGAGGAGGACGGAGGACACGCGCACCTTCGAGAAAGACAGGAACAGGGTCTCAGCTGTGTTCACAGACTCTCTCGGCCAGCCGGACCACA
This sequence comes from Esox niger, assembly GCA_016801105.1. Classification (NCBI taxonomy): domain Eukaryota; kingdom Metazoa; phylum Chordata; class Actinopteri; order Esociformes; family Esocidae; genus Esox; species Esox niger. Next base: position 25,296 of record JACXGJ010003730.1, on the reverse strand, counting down.
GGATGGTGTGTGTGTGTGTGTGTGTGTGTGTGTGTGTATATTTCACAGCTGTGTATGGCAGAAGAGCCATCGAAACGCAAACATACTCAGGTTCCGTTTGGCTCGTTTCACCCTCAGGTTTTTAACAATTCTCCTTTTATCTGACACATATGACATCACCACTGCACCTCTGGACAACTGTGTGCACTGGAAGACTTGAATGTGACGGTATTGTGTTCTGGCTCATATTTGACTCTCATCCTCGCCAACATCCCTGTTCTACTGCCTTCCTGTTGGAGAGTTTCCCAGACTAAGTGTCTGTAGATGTCAGTAATGTCAGTGGAGGGTGTCTTACACAGACTGAACGTAGATGTCAGTAATGTCAATAGGCAGTGTCTTATCAAGACAGCGTGTGTAGCTGTCATTAATGTCAGTAGATCAAAGCTTATCTAGGCTGAGTGTCTGTAGATGTCAGTAATGTCAGTAAATAGCCTTGTCCAGTAATGAACATCTGGATCTGTCATTATTGCTATTATGAATTGTCTATCTTCTCATTTCTAAAACATTACAAAAGGCTTTTTCTTGACCAATAACAATTATTCTCTCTTTTTCCCATTGTGTATTTAGTCTTATATTCTCCATTCAGCCTGTCTCTGGCTGCTTTTGAATGACATTGTGATGAGTTTAGGTATTTCATTTGGTAATATTCTCATAGAGAATCTCCAGTTAGATATTCTTACAACAACCTTTCCTGATGTCAAATTATCCCAGTGGCCAGTTCCTCCTCCCCTACACACACTTCGTTCTCAGGTCATCCATTGGCTTTCCCTGCCTGGCTGGCTCCAATTCTCTCTCTTGCCCCTCCTCTCCTCCCTCTACTCTCAGCTCTCTCTCCCTGATTGCTCTTCCTCTTGGCAGAGATAGCGAGTGCCCGTGTCCTGTTGGGGCGACCCACCCTGTGCACGACACCAAGGGCCCTGACACACACACACACACACACACCCTTGAGCCGGCCGACTCTCCCACGCCTCCCCGGAAACACACGCACGCCAGCACACACACACATGCTCGCATGCAGGCGCGCGCGCACACACACACACACACACACACACACACACACACACACACATCGATGGTTAGGTGGACAAAGACAGCGTTAGTTACATATCATCGACCAACACACACACACAACACACATTCAAACACACATCCGTTCCACGGACTCATTCACACAGTGTGCCTGCCCTGGGTGAGATGACCATCTACTGTCTTTACTGCTCTAGCTGCTCTTCATTCAGATAAACCCCCCTGATTAACTATGTCATGTCAAACCGTGAAAAGGCGAATGGTAGGAGACAACACAGAATTTCAGGCAGAATTTAATGTACAAAAAACATACATTTGGTATAACATTATGAACAATACATCTTAAGTTTTCATACACATTTGGCAATTATCATGAGTAAGTTAGTCATATAAAATTATTAAATATTAGATTCATATATTACTCATAGACAATCTGTATACATGACTGAATCACATTGGGAGACACCCGTAGAATGGGACACACACACGCACACCATGGGCAAATATATGCGTACACACGCACACACAAACAGACACACACACACACACACACACAAACAGACACACACACACACACATACACACGCACGCACATGCACACACGCACGCACACACGTACACACGTGCACAACTAGCACACAAACAACCCATAATTACAACCTCCAGTTCATAAAACACGCATCAGACCAACTGGTTCTGCACGGTAAATGGTTGTGTGATACAGGAATTGGCTCCCGCCGGCCAACCGTCGACACGCAGCGGGGCGACTTGACAGTGACACGGCCGTTGTCTCCGGGTCCTGGGTAGATCCTACATGGTAGTCTGACCATCAGTCCCGTGGGTGCAAAAATGTATCTTAGAACAGTGACTAACTGCATTCCACAGCCAACACACGTCCTCCTGTTTCTCTCCCACGTGCCCGTCTGAGGTGGACTTATAACCTATGTGATTTACAGTCAGAGAAGGTCTCACAGCTTGTCGGGGGTGGCAGGGATAGGGACAGGCCTGGTCCATTCACTCATTATAGTACCAGTCTAGGAACACAAGGAAGCCAAAGCAGCTCCAGAAAAGTGTGGCTTGGTGGCTGGACGGAATTGCACGTCTTTCTGGCTCAAAATGTCTGAGAAAAGGTGGATAAAATAAAATCCCTAGTGAGAAATGGGGTTTAAAATACAGCCTTGGTAAAGGGAAATAAATAAGTAATAATCAAAAACAGATCGGATCATTGTTCTCAGTATGGTGTGACCGCTCAGTCCTTTTCCTCCTCACTGGTCAACAGTGTTGTAGGTCACTGTCCTACCTCCCTTCCCTTCCGACCCCAGAGATCCCAGGATGCAACGGTGTGGGGTCGCGGGGTCGCTGTACTGTTACTGGAGACGTCGGCTGTCGTGGAAACAGCCTTGGAGAGTGTGGTGGAGGTGAGGACGAAGGCAGAAGACAACAGGACTGGGAGGGGAATGAGGGGGGGGTGTGCAGAGCTGGGGCGGGGGGGGGTGGGAGCTGGGGGTTGGGGGGGGGTCTCAAGAATAGATCAAGCCCGTGAGGAAGCAGGACTGTTCCACGTTTGAAGACGGAGGGACAATCACGCTGCTGGGAAGTGTCTTGCGTCGGGGAGGAAGCCAAACAAGGAGAGGAAAAGCGCTCTGATTTTCGCACAGGAAGCCCAGCGAGCCTCCTGCCTGGGCCAGATAAGACCGCTGCGGTTCCCAGGGCCAGGCCCAGGACAGGACCAAGGACCCACGACCCAGGGACACGTCCAGCACCAAGGACCCAGACCCAGGGTCTAAGGGTGGATCCATAGCCGTATCAACCCACAGCATTGGAGCCACACCCAGTCCCCGGGACCCTGGTCCATGTCAGCCTGGCCCGGCCTGACCCATCGTCCCCGGGCCTCCTCCGGCACGGCGTCAGGCCCGTGTTCCACCAGAGCTACAAAGGACAAGGGCCTGGTCAGGACGCATCGTCAGCCATCTTTCACATTCTGAATAAATTCTCTAAAACCCTAGGAATGGGACACATGTATGGCTGTTCGTGTTCTACCTTGAGAACATGATTAGAGTTGAATAACCGTGACTGATCAGCCTGGATCCTGCACCTTCTGCAATCAACCTGTCTGAATACCTCAATAATTCTGAACTACATTGTATTTTACACTGGGGAAGGGGGTACTCAAATCTGGAATGGGGTTAAGCTGTTTATGCAGTTAGTGTCATGTTGATTGGCAAGAAATTGAATCGGGGAAGTTTATTTGATGTTGCTATGGCAATCGTTTGTAGAGATGTGCGTTAAAGAGTTTACACAAGCATTTGCAGTGGGGGGAGAGTGTGTGCGTGCGTGCATGTGTGTGTGTGTGTGTGTGTGTGTGTGCAGGTATGTACACGTGTGTTTGTGTCTGTGTGTTTAAACTGATCTGAAGCCAGCGTGTCTCTGTAGGGGGCATGTTTAATGGGTGGTTGTTTGGTCTGGAAGAAATGATGCTCAGGTGTAACAGTGAACATCTCTTGACCTGAACACAACCAATCCAAGTGTCTGACTTTCTAGGACAACACAACTCATTTTTCTGCAGAGTGTGTGTGTGCGTGTGTGTGTGTGTCAATCTCAATTGATTGTTGAGCAGGATTCACTTCTCATGAGAACCTCAGAATATGTACTCTAAAATCAGCTGTTTGTGTGTGAGTTGGGCAAGGCTGTTTCTCACAGAACTGTCTCACTGTGTGAATGGCAGTGTGTCATAAAAATGGTTTGAGCAAGTGTGTGTGTGTGTGTGTGTGTGTGTGTAACAGATATCCCGAAAGGCATCACAGGAAGCAGTGTGCAATCTGAATAATAAACAGCCATCTCACCCTGCATTCTGGCAGGAAATTCATTAAATCATAGCGTTTGATTTGGCGACCAACAAATGGGGACCGAGAACAGGCAACTGGGCGCTATTGAAGTGTGTTTTTATTACTCTTCTCTTTGTAGTCCCAGTTACACTGCGTAATGTGTCTATGAATGTACCAGGCACGCGTGCACACACACGCGCGCACACAAACACACACACACACACACACACACTCACACACACACACTCACACACACACACACAAGCCGAACGGATGGACTGACATGGACACACCCAGACACACCATACCAACATATAGACAGTGACAGAAACATATGGTGAAAGACTCAGACAAAGACACGATGAAACAAACAAATACACACACATCAGTATTCACACACAGACATGAAAGTGTTCCAAAGGCATCTGTTCTGGGTGCAAAGAGGAAACCCTGTCTGAACACATGCTGAAATAGACAAAACATGTCTCCTTTCACAAACAAACACACACACACACACACACACACACATTCTTCAATTCACACCCCAAAGTACAGACACATGCTTTTCTGCCCCAATTTGAAATATCAGAACAATAGTACTAAATACAGACCATTTAGAATATGATGTCAGGCCTGCATGGTTCTCAGAACCAAAAGGTACCGTCTTAAAGGGCCAGTTCAATAGAAAACAATACAGTGGAGAATTATGTGATTCCTCGATCCATTTGTTTCTTTCGCACAAGACCAGTTTGATATAATAACTTTTAATATCAGCTGGTTTGGATGGGAGGGTACTTTTGATTACAAAAGAACCAACTGCCTGATTACATTATAATAGGGAATGTTCCTCTATTTTGAAGGTACATTTCCCCAGAGATTTATTAGACACAGAGAGATGATGCAACGATGCCACTGGAATCCGTGCATGGTGTAACTGGATGTGCCAGGCTGGATGTGCCAGACTGGATGTGCCAGGCTGGATGTGCCAGGCTGGATGTGCCAGGCTGGATGTGCCAGACTGGATGTGCCAGGCTGGATGTGCCAGGCTGGATGTGCCAGACTGGATGTGTTCTCCGGGCCTGTCTGTGTGTTGAATGCTTCTGCAGTGGGTGAAAGTGGAGGATGGGGTGTACTTACAGGCCCTTGGGGGGGCACGGCTGCCAGAGCCAGGCGATATGGGGCGGGGGGACTCCGTAGGAAGTGCAGTGCAGAGTTTGTCGGCTGCCCCGCGGGACACTGCCTGGGTCCTGGACTGACACTGCATTCTCCCCGATCCTTGGACTTACTGCAGGGTGAGGGAGGGCAAGAAGACAGCACTGATAATTAGCTCAGGGAGAGAGAGGAGTGAGAGTAGATAGAAAGAGAGAGAGAGAGTGAGAGTAGACAGAGAGAGAGAGAGAGAGGAGTGAGAGTAGACAGAGAGAGAGAGAGGAGTGAGAGTAGAGAGAAAGAGAGAGAGAGAGGAGTGAGAGTAGACAGAAAGAGAGAGAGGAGTGAAAGTAAACAGAGAGAAGAGTGAGAGGAGACAGAGAGAGAGGAGAGAGAGTAGACAGAGAGGAGTGAGAGTAGACAGAGAGAGAGGAATGAGAGTAGACAGAGAGAGAGGGGTGAGAGTAGACAGAGAGAGAGGGGTGAGAGTAGACAGAGAGAGAGGAGTGAGAGTAGACAGAGAGGAGTGAGAGTAGACAGAGAGAGAGGAGTCAGAGTAGACAGAGAGGAGTGAGAGTAGACAGAGAGAGAGGGGTGAGAGTAGACAGAGAGAGAGGGGTGAGAGTAGACAGAGAGAGAGAGAGAGAGAATCATTAACAGAATATTGGCTGGCTACTGAAACAATAGAGTGAGTGAATAACAGCGTAAAAGTTATGTAGGAAGACATATAATATGAATGAATGGATGAATAGAGATAGAAGAGTAGAGGATGAACATCCTCACCATTTACTACCAGCACCAATGTGAGGTTCTTGTAAAGTGTGTGCTCTTGTATCCCAACGCGGATGCTGTACTGTCCTGCATCCTCTTCTGCGACATCCCGGATTACCAGGGAATTTCCATCCACATGGTAACGGGAACACTGGTCTGCGGCCACCTTCCCGTCCTTCAGCCTAATAAGGATTCAAGATAAAACTATCAGGTATACGATTATTAACATAACTGACAGTTGCAAAGCGACTGATGGTACATCTGTGTTAATGGTTCTTATTAAAATGGGTGAGCGTTTGGGCGGCCTGGTGACTCAGAAACCTTGCTCACAGCGAGCGACTGGCTGGAGAGGACGACCAGAGAACCATTCGTTACACCAGTTGTTAAATAGGCTTGTGTCTCTGCCCTGGAAGATTACAGTGAAATGGTGAAGTTCCCCTTTGGACCACTGCTGTGAATGCCTCTCAGGGCAGCAAACCGACAACAGAAAGAGTGACTAGAAGATTGGACAGCGGAGGAACTTAAGGAGCACATCCGGCTTGATTGCATGTCGAGTGAATACAGAAGCTGAGATAATGGAAGACAATACACATATTAAGAAATATTGTCCACCGATTTTGCAATAGAACGGCCTGCATTTGACTGTTATTTACTACACAAGATCAATGACGCAGTGACTCATTATTCGGTGATTCATGATACAATGTGTACATGTGTATTTCTAGTACATTTCTCTGGTATTGCTTTGTGTCTCGATGGTGTAAGATATTGTAGGCTGGTCGAAGATTGCGTAGACTGGTGTAAGATAGTCCAGGATGGTGTAGGATAATGTAAGCTGGTATAAGATTGTGTAGGCTACGGTAGGATAGTGTAGACTGGGGTAGGATAGCGTAGACTGGGGTAGGATAGCATAGACTGTGTAGGAGGGCGTAGACTGGTGTAGGATAGCGTAGACTGGGGTAGGATAGCGTAGACTGGGGTAGGATAGCGTAGACTGGGGTAGGATAGCGTGGACTAGGGTAGGATAGCGTGGACTGGTGTAGGATAGCGTGGACTGGTGTAGGATAGCGTGGACTGGTGTAGGATATCGTGGACTGGTGTAGGATAGCGTGGACTGGTGTAGGATAGCGTGGACTGGTGTAGGATAGCTCGGACTGTGGTAGTATAGCGTAGATTGGGGTAGGATAGCGGGGACTGTGGAAGGATAGCGTAGACTGGTTTAGGATAGCGTAAACTGGGGTAGGATATCGTAGACTGTTGTAATTGTAGACTAGTGTACAGACAATCAGTGGGTTCTTACCAGAGGACCGTTGGGGCAGGGAAGGCCCGTATCTTGGGGGAGAGACGGTAGGACTTCTGTCCTGCATGAGCCTGCAGAACAACTCCCTGTCTGGGCTTCAAACGGATAAACGGATGGTCTGGAGACAGACAGATAGATGGGCAGACAGATATCATGCATTAATGATACAGTCTACAACTGACTGATACAGAGGTGGATGTTTTACTTCAGATCCTCATTGATGATGGGGCTATCAATGTATAATGTATACCATCAGGTCGCTGCTTTGAATCTCGATCCAACAAGCTTAACTCTAACTGGTCATTTAAGTTTACTCTTGACAAACAGTTTGTTGAAATGTAATGAAGTTAGAAGGTATATTTTGAAATACACATCTAAAACCGGGATTGCTTCGAGGAATCCTTGAGATCCTTAAGAAACCATTTCTAGTCAGGAGTTCATATTTACATCTTTGGTTAGCAGACGGGTTCTTGGAGGGAACAGTAATGGTTCAGTAAAGATGTAGCCTAGTAGGGTCTTTAAGGTTAAATGACTGTCTTGTACAGTTCAATGTAGTGGGGGAGTTCCTCAAGGGTCTATGAAAATATCAAAGTAGGACTTTAAGTAAGACTTCATTACAGCAATAAATCGGCCATGTTTATATTAATTATATTATACAGAGGAATATTAAACATGCATATATTTGTAAAGACATTTGGCTATAACAAGGGTAACATGATGAACAGGAATGATGGTAAAGTTAATTAATGGTGAAAAATGTAACCATCTGGTTCTGGTTCTAATTAGAGCCTATACATGGATTCCTGTACTGGGCTTCCCTTGGAGAACTTTGCAGACCTGGAAAGGTTCCTCCTGCATGGCAATTATTAGAACCCCAAAAGATTCTTCATTGCTCCTTAACTTCTAAAAATGTAGTAAAATATTAAGTGTATCTAGACTGACCATAGACTGTGACAGTCACATTGGTGGCTCGACGGACCGGCCCGCTGGACACCTGACAGATGTAGAGACCTCTGTCAGAGAGGCGGAGTTTAGGGATGGACAGGAGACTGTAGAAAACCATGTGAGTTTTACTGCTCAAGATTCGCCTGCTGATAACGGCTGAGGAGTTGGCCTGAGGAGGGAGTACAGAAAGAGAGACAGAGAGAGAAACAAAAGCATTGGTATCATTCAGATGTACTTCCTAACTATGTACTTGATGGTTTTAGTGTAGTTGGTAATCATTTATTTGATGGTTCTAGTATAGTTTGTAATCATTCATTTGATGGTTCTAGTTTAGTTGGTAATAATTCATTTGACGGTTCTATTGTAGTTGGTAATAATTTATTTGACAGTTCTAGTGTAGTTGGTAATCATTTATTTGACAGTTCTAGTGTAGTTGGTAATCATTTATTTGACGGTTCTAGTGTAGTTGGTAATCATTTATTTGACGGTTCTAGTGTAGTTGGTAATCATTTATTTGACGGTTCTAGTGTAGTTGGTAATCGTTTATTTGACGGTTCTAGTGTAGTTGGTAATCATTTATTTGACGGTTCTAGTGTAGTTGGTAATCATTTATTTGACGGTTCTAGTGTAGTTGGTAATAATTCATTAGACGTTCTAGCGTATTTCCTGGTAAAACAGTATTATTGTCACCTTGCCAGGAAAGTCCCATCTGATGGATACTCTGCTGTTCCACTCTGCAGTTACAGTACAGTTGATGGTAAGACTGTCCCCTCTTAGAGCCTGGAGGGGACTGGTGCTGTTCAGGTACACATCCATGATCTTATTCACTAGAGTGGAGGCAGGGGAGGGGCAGGGTCAGGGGAGGGGAGGGGCAGGGTCAGGGGAGGGGAGGGGCAGGGGCGTTGAGAAGAGGGGCAGGGGCGGGGAGAGGAGGGGCAGGGGCGGGGAGAGGAGGGGCAGGGGTGGGGAGAGATTAGAGGGGGAAGAAGGGTTAAGAGTGAAGATGAGACATTTTGAATGTTGGCAATCTAAGTTGCACTGGACTTTCCACTGTCCATGTGAAGTTCAGCCGCCCCGTTGGCAGCTGGTTATAAATGCAAGTCTCTTCACGTGCACGTGTGTTTCAGCTCACCTGGTCTGTGTGTGAGATAACTGATGGAGTGCGTGGTCCCATTGAGGGTCGTCTTGCAGGAGAACATCCCGATGTAGAAAAAGGTGGGACTGCGGATGGTAAAGCCACGCCTACTGTTCCACACTATATTCCTCTGATCTGGGGTCAACACGCGGGAGTCGGGGAACTGCTGCCACAAACAGACAAACATCAGAAACACAGCCATCAAAACAATGTCATAAAAGCAACAGGGCACACAACAAGTCATTTTGGGCTCTAAAATGAGGTAGACAGGGAGGGAGCCAATCACAGCAGTCTCGGCAGCGACCCAACCAAAGCGTGTGATGAGCTCTTTAGTAGCCCACGGCAACCACATCATTAACTCAAATGAGTCAAACTCATACTTAACACCATACCAATTCACAACTCCCAAATGAACCAAGAATGCACAAACACACACAAGAACACTGCAACGACTCAGGACTAAAATGCGATCACGGTGCCAGTACACAAGAGGAATGTAATTACTGGGGTGGAATGTAAGAAAATAACTGGACAACACCACAATTACAACATCAATGAAAGATACATCCATTTCCTAGATGCTTCCTAGATGTCCTCACTCCTGTTAGGCCCTATTTGAAAGGTCCGCTGCCTGCTAAATGCTAGCTATGCTAGCTGAATGCTGGGCGATGGAGTTTCAGAGGAGGGGGGACAGTGTTTAAAGGGGTTGAGAGAGAAGTCAGGATGTGGGAAACGTGAGTCCAGTCCATCCGTTCACATCCTGTTACTACAGGATATACACACTCTGGACTGGACTGAACACCTAGGTCACCCTACACTCCCACTTCCCTCACCTCATCTCCCTCCTCGATCCATGGCTGATATTAAAGAACCAGGCAGATGGCAAAGTCCTTCCAGGAAAAAAACACTCCAGAACTTGTGAAAGATGGTGTGCGAAGTTGACTTCAGTTTAGGAATGTTGCGCCAGGTCAGGGGGGACAACGGGAGGGAACGTTTTTTTTATAGAATACTTACCTTTGCACATCCTGTCCGGGCATCTGTGCGAAGATGGCAACAGGACATAAACACAGACAGCAAATCAAAGTGAAGTGTGTATGTTCTGTAATGTTTTGGGGACATGTCCAAGTCAGAGTTTGAACAAAGCTAGGCACTAGAAGAGAGTAAGAAAAGACTTAGAGGTCTGTTGGATGAAGAGCCAGGGACCAGAAGAGAGAGAAGGATGACTGAGGGGTCCCACTGGATGAAGAGCCAGGGCCCAGAAGTGAGAAAGATGACTGAGGGGTCCCGCTGGATGAAGAACCAGGGCCTAGAGAAAGAAGGATGACTGAGGGGTCCCGCTGGATGAAGAACCAGGGCCTAGAGAAAGAAGGATGACTGAGGGGTCCTGCTGGATGAAGAACCAGGGACCAGAGAAAGAAGGATGACTGAGGGGTCCCGCTGGATGAAGAACCAGGGAAGAGAAAAAGAAGGAAGACTGAGGGGTCCATTGTGTTCTTTTGCTTTTTTTTTGTTTCCTGAAACTCTCCTTAGAATTGTTAACTGGGAACTTCTGGAAGGGGAATGAACATCAACTACTGAAGTAAATTCCCTTGACTCATAATAGTACCGTTTGTCAAAGTGCAGCTCTCTCACGAGGTAGAGCAACAGTGTGGCTTGTCACAAGGCTATACAACTCCCACACTCATTTAATTATGAGATATAGAATTACCAAACCTAATGTAGTATCAACTAACAATCTAACCTTGTCTTTGCCTAGACTTCAGGAAAAAGCATGAAATTCGTCAACCGCTTCAGTGTGGGGTAGTGATTGTAGCTATACCTAAGACTTCAGTGTGGGGTAGCGATTGTAGCTTTACATAAGGCTTCAGTGTGGGGTAGTGATTGTAGCTTTACCTAAGGCTTCCTTGTGGGGTAGCGATTTTAACTTTACCTAAGGCTTCAGTGTGGAGTAGCGATTGTAGCTTTACCTAAGGCTTCATTGTGGGGTAGCGATTTTAGCTTTACCTAAGACTTCAGTGTGGGGTAGCGATTGTAGCTTTACATAAGGCTTCAGTGTGGGGTAGTGATTGTAGCTTTACCTAAGGCTTCCTTGTGGGGTAGCGATTTTAGCTTTACCTAAGGCTTCAGTGTGGAGTAGCGATTGTAGCTTTATCTAAGGCTTCATTGTGGGGTAGCGATTTTAGCTTTACCTAAGACTTCAGTGTGGGGTAGCGATTGTAGCTTTACATAAGGCTTCAGTGTGGGGTAGTGATTGTAGCTTCACCTAAGACTTCCTTGTGGGGTAGCGATTTTAGCTTTACCTAAGGCTTCAGTGTGGAGTAGCGATTGTTGTTTTACCTAAGGCTTCATTGTGGGGTAGTGATTGTAGCTTTACCTAAGACTTCAGTGTGGGGTAGCGATTGTAGCTTGACCTAAGGCTTCATTGTGGGGTAGCAACGGTGGCTGCATCTAACTCTTTCTGAGTGAGAATGCCACACTCCAACAGAGAAACTAATGGGTGATTTATGATTTGACACTATTACCTCTTAAGAACAGACAGTACCTTCACCTGAACGTTGAACGAGCCTTGTTCAGCGCGTTGGAACAGACTACATACATGGACCACCTCGACAGATCTTCCTGAGAAGCATTGCTGCCTCGCGATTGCCAGATATTTCCCGCAGGCTACAATGCCAGCTGGTTTAGGCATCAGGGGGAGGTGGGCAGACAAAGAGCCTCCAGGAGAGGACCAGGACTGAATGGGGGGGGGGGGCAGACCCCACGTCCTGTCTCCAGGGGTAACAGCAGTGCCAACAGAGGAAACCACGGGCGCCGCTCAATCGGAAAACGGCAGTTAAAGAGGGGCATCTCCGACACACACATACTCACTGCACTTACCTAGACTCAGTCACCATTCCAGCGCCACTCAGAAACACATCCGCACACTTTCACACATTTCCCCATATTGACCCAAACAAATGGACACAAACCCGCCAACGCAGAGCGGCTGCCAAGATAAGAACAATGTGTTGAATAATCTGTCCTAGTAGGAACAACGGGAGTGGAGTTGCTGACAGTGGAACAGAGGAACCTGTATTGTTCTAAGATGCGGTCAGGAGTCCTAATAGAGGAAAGAAATAGGTATCTGACAGCCACACTATGTTGTTTCCTTTCCCCGTCTGTCAAGACACAGACACGCTGGCTAACGCAGACCCAAGCTGGCCCTGCCGAAGAGGACTGTCAGTGTGAAGTTTAATAGCGGAGGTGGAGTTTTCCCAGAATAAAGCTGCAACTGCCAAATTGCAGGTCTATTCATTTATCTTATTTTCTATCTCTGCTTGTGTGTGAGCGTGGGTCCGCAGAGAGTCCAGCGGAGCACCTGGGTGAAAGGAACCTCACCTTGACCAATGAGACGATGGTGTCTGGGTTGGTGACCCTGCATGGGAAAACCAGCGGCTTGCCCTCCTTCATGTACACCACATCAGGGATCGCAGCCTGCTCATCCACGAATGGCCGCTGGCTGTCTGAAACCACAACACTAAGGTTAGGGATAGATACACACAAGCACACACACACACACACACACACACACACGCATGAACTGAGACTCACATTTCTCACGTACACACACATGCATGAACTGAGACGCACATTTCACACACACACACACGCGCCCGCATTCTCTTGTACACATGCACGTACGCATGCAACAATCTCAATTACATATTGTATACCGAATCAGCAGTCAAACAATCAACAATAAACATACACACAATCCAGTGCGCAGGCACGCACGCATGCGCATGCGCATACACACACATACACACACACATATTCTAAATACCCAATCAGCAAATCATCGTCTGGAGTCAACAATAAGCCGACCCAGAATATTCGGAGGTAATCAAACAGCCTGCTCCCTCCAGATATTTTACATTTCTCCCCTGTGCCATTGAAAGGCGTGGGCGGGTGGAGTTCACCTCATTGTTTTGTCCGCTACTGAACTGTGTTATTTAAGGAAAGCGTAATCTCTGAACATTGTAACAAAAGTACCCCAAGGACCGTTGGCCCGGAGCGCGGGGCTTCCTCCTGCCGCTTTGATTCAATATAAAGACGCTAGCAAGGGGCAGTCGGGGGAGGGGGGGCGGCCGCAGCGCAGTCGATCCGAGTCGGGTGCCCAATGGACTCGGTGGCCGGAGCGACTGACAAGCCCCTGGAGTGCTGTTGGCCAAACAGTAAGCCTGCCCTTTGACCCTGGGTCCTGTGGCGAATCATCTGGGTCTCGTGCCACTCCCTGCCTCCCAGTGGCACCATCCAGGATAGGGAAGCACAGAGCAGGGCAGGCCGGTCGGTCGCGGAGACTCATCTCTGCCACTGGATGCCCCCGAAAATCTGCCAGGCCTCCATCCTCCTCCCTACCGATACCCTCCCAGATTGCAACACTTCCCCCCACCTCCAGCCCCCCGTCCCACCTCCACACCCACCGCGGCCCTCCTCTCGTCCCCCGGCACAGGATGCCGCTCCGGAGCTGAGGGGAGCAGATAAGACCGGTGCCCTGGGAAACTCTGCCCAAGCCTGAGCCTTTCAGCAGCTGGGCTATTCCTGGCCCAGAGGTATCACGTAAACGAAAGTAAAAAGGGTTTCTACAGAGACCTGCGGGAGGGAGACAGAGGGAGGCTGACAAAAGAGAGGCTTGCGGGGGGGGGGGGGATCCGTGCCAGAGTCATCATGAAGGATGTGTTGTTGGGACAAACAGTGTTTAGATATAATTGTCTCTCTGGCATTGGTCTGTATTTAGCACCCACGGCATCCTGTTGAACCTGAGCATATAAACAACCCGGGGAGAGGAGGGTGAGATAGAGAGACAGACTTACCGTTCCATGAGTGAGGAAGAGGGATGGGTAGAGAGTTGGGGAGTTAGAAAGTGGGATGGAGTAGAGGGGAGAGAATCAGTCAGAGGGAGAAAGAGACAGATACAGTGAAAAAATAAGTACACCCCCTGGAAAATCGTGTCTTTGTTTTAATTTATACATATTTGGACAGTAATATCTGAGCTAAATTCCATCAAAATTTCAACTGTGTTCATTGATAAATTGAACCCAGTTTTAAAAGAAATCACACGTTGAAACAAGTTAATGCCATTAAAATCAACTGAAATGCTATTTCCTTTTGCGGAAAATGTTAGTACACCCCTCTCCTTACCATCACATAAAATGGCTCAAATATAAATTGCTGCAAAGGAACAGGTGGAGCATATTACAAAAAAGTCAGGTGAAAACGTCCATATAGATTAGAAACATGGTCTGGTTTGGTCTTAACCATAAAGTGTGGCCAAGTTCAAAAGATCGATTTGGTGTCCTCTGAAGAAAGACTATGGATGCCCATGAGTCTGGGAGGGGTTAGAAAGCCATTTCGAGGTAATTCAAAGGACATCATCCCACTGTCCGACAGATCAACCACAAATGGAAAAAATTCCAGAGAACTAGCAGTACACATACGAAAGGTTGAATCACCAAATTCAGGCTCATAGAAGTCTCTAAGGCCAGGGTAATATTAGGGGATTTACAGGTCTCTCTTGCATGAATCCAGAATTTCAAAACTCATGTGTCAACTACCTGAAAGAGACTGCACAAAATTGGGCTACATGGGAGGTCAGGAAGAAAGAAGCCTCTGCTCTGGAAAAAGTATATCAAGACTTGACTGATGTTTATGGAACACCTGTGTAAAGAACTAAACTTCTGCAACAATGTGATCTGGACAGATGAATCAAAGGTGCAATTTGGCTAATACGAAACACTGCGTTTGAACAGAAGAACCTCATAAGAACCTGTAAAGCATGGAGACTGTGGCGTTATGGTTTGGGGCTACTTTGCTGCCTCAGGGTCAACTTGCCATCATTAGGTCAACTATGAATTCCATATTCTAACCGAGACTTTTTGAGAATGCGAGGCCAATCGGGCAAAAAGCTAAGATGAACAGGTATTTTGCAAGGAGACTGATCACAACACAGAACCAAATCCACAAGAGAACGTCTTAAAAAGACTAAATTGAGAGTTAAAACCTGGATCTTGATCACATCGAAATGCTGTGGGCAGACTTTAAGCGGGCCATGCATACAAGAAAGCCGTTGGAGCAGTACTGTTAAAAAGGCTCAAATTCATCCCACTCAACGTACAAGACTGATGGAGACAGAATAATGGCTAAATTAAAAGGGATCAACAATGGCTGTTAAAGCTGGGGGGTGTTTTTACTCATTCCTCACTTTTTAATGAATTAATTATTGCAAATTACAATCTTTCTGTTTCATTAGCTAAATTAGAATTCCTTTATCCGTCAGTATAGAGTAAAGATTACACATCCATATAGTCAATATAGTGTTAAGATTACACATCCATATGGTCAATATAGTGTTAAGACCACATATCCATATGTCCAAATACGAAAAAGAGAGACAACTTTCCAGGAGGTGTGCTCGCTTTTTCAAATGACCGTCGGTAAGGTAGATATAGAGGATTAATTTCCTAAACCTTTTCCCCATTTCTTGGCTTCTCGCCTTTCTGAGATATTCTGGTAAAGGCTTTGGGGGCTGTAATGACTGAAGCCAGGTGAGTGAATAGGTGTTAAATGCTACACGTGTCTTACCTGTGACATAGATGTAGACCGCTGCCTCCTTGTGAGTTTGATGAGTGTACCGACACCCGTATGATCCCGTGTGCTGGGCCTGGGCGGAGCTAAGGGTCAGCTGGCTGCAGTAATGCTGTCTTTGCTTCCCACAGCGATAATCTTCCAATTTAACCCCATCCTGACCTCTCGCCAAGCTGTCAGGTAAAGCCCACGAAAGCTCCCATCGACCCCTGATTGATGAAAGGGACAATTGGTTCAAACGATTGTGTCTCATGTCACGCCTCTTCTTCCGAGAAGCTGACAATTTATGGGGTCCCTTTAAAAGTTCCCCTGACCAGCGAGTTTGTCTAGATCAGAGGGGAACACATTTTCCCTGCGGTCTCTATTTGGCCAGACTTTAAATATGTTGTTGTCATCTTTACGTGCTAAACATAGCATTCCATGGAGTTTGAATATCTTGTCCATTGAGTTTGTATTTCTCATGACATTTGTCTAACTTCAGTTTGATGACTTTTAGCGAACTGGACACGGTGAACACACAGGACATCTTTTCCATTATCCTCTCCTCTCAGTTTCCACTGCTTTATCCACTAATGTTCCAACTGACCCCCACTGACCCCTTCGCCGCTAACCTTTAACCTTTGTAGCCCCACGTAGACTCACCTGCAGTTGATCGTCAGTGTCTGGTTGGACTTCAGGACATGCTGTTGACTATTCAAATCCAGAACAGGAGTACTGAACTTGCCCTTGTGTTCCCGGACCCTGTCGCCTGGGGAGACAACACAGGACATGTCTTACAGGCTGCAAGCCAGGCTAGGAAATCCACATGGAATTCCCAGCCCGGATTCCCGAGGACAAGCTTGCGTACGCGCGCGTACTGTACAGGATTGGTAGAAATTACAAAGCAACTCATCGCTGGCGGACACCGGACTGACAAGAGTTGTAGTCTGGTGCTTTAGTGCATATCGCTCACCAATGGAACATGTGGCAACTCCCTGGACAAGAGCTCTCCTAAACTGGACCACACTGAAGAACTACGCAACAACTGACCGCAACACAGGGCGTTGACGAACTAAACCGGCAACTTCCTTTTTTCTCCTTTGTCCCGTACCAGTAGGGTCACCGTGGGACCACAGGAGAAACAGTCAATTCGTACGAATGCTGGATGTCAAGTAAACCTAAGGCTTCGTGCAGCCGTAACCAGGCGTGTACTAATTAGTTTGGAAGTCTGCCGTCCGTCCACCTTTCCCTCTGCTCGGCCCAATGGGTGCCATCCTTCACACAGCCCACTCCTGAATAGAAAATATTCAAAACTGTTTATTGGCTGACACCAAAAGCCATTTCTCAACAAGGGAGTTGAAAATGACCAATGAGCTGTTGCACGCGCCAACATCAGGGTAGATGAAGTTAGGATATGTATTGATGACTGATAAGACGAGGTTTCTAGTCGTCACTGGTCATTTTACAGCGGAGTTAGTGTGACTCCCAATATCCTATGGTATTCTTTAGACTGAAGCCTGCCTGGTCCCCAGGTCCTGTTTGGATTAAGGCCTTTCTCTGGGTCCCCCTTGTCATAATCAGAAGTGCCTTCATTGCACATCTATACATTCCACTTGTACATACAGTACACATAATACTTTTATATATCCTGCCCTCTTCAAATTGCACTTCTGGTTAGATGCTAACTGCGTTTAGCTACACTGTGCTCGCACTTGTTTAATGACAGCTAAATTGAATCTAATCTAGTTAGATTAGATTCAATCATTCTGACTGCTATAAAACGATGCTTGGCTTTAACGCGATACAATCTCTGTTGTCTCATGTTGTAGTTGTTTAGCTGATGCTCCAAAGCGACTTGCAGTAGTTAGCGCGTACATTCAATGCTTCTAGATAGAGTCAGTGTCGTCGGGATCGTACACAACTCAGCACCACACTGAGACGGGTTCCAGGGGTGAAGGCTCGAGTCACGTGACTAAGAGTTCACTTAAGTCACACTTTTTATGACTTTGGGCTTGACTTCGGACTCGGCAATCTGACGGACTTTCTGTTTGACTTGGCAGGAAATGGGGGGAAAGGGTATTCTTCTCGTTGTACTGTTGTTATATTTTCGTGCGGATGCGCATGAATACGATGCTAATTATGTCAAGCACCTGCCGATAATACGCACAGCACCCTGCAAGCAGTGTGGTGTGAGAATCACAGATGAATTGTCAACCACGTCCAGTTTCATGCGGCATTTCCAAAATCTTCATAAAGAATGGTGAGTTGAGAATTTAGACCGATACATAATGATTTTAAAATGTTTTCTGATAATCTGCTGTGTAATGTGTTGTTATACTTAAAGGTATAAAGAAGATAACGTGGTTGTACAAACGAATTCACAAAAGAGATTTGAGACTCAAAATTAGAGACTTCAGACTGGTAGCTATATCACTTGGGGCTCACTTGGACTTGCATAATAGTGACGTGTTGATACCTCTGACAGATTCATTCAAACCTGCAGCAGATGGCCACATTTTATGGACCACAGTCTGAGGATTATGTTATGATGATGCACGGAGTTTCACAAGAAAGAAAACCAATTACTATTATTTATTATCAAGGTTCCCAGTGGACTTCTCCTTCAACAGCTCCAGTTTTACTCACTTCAGTAGGGTTTCCTCCATTTCCGCCCACACACATACACACACACTCACACTCACACACACACACACACAAAGCATTACAGTGGAGTCTGGGTAAATAGTTTAAAGGAGGAAAGGAATTCAAGTCTCTCTGAATGTGATCCCATAAGGCCTTTCAAAAGTCAGTAAAAGTGTTCAGAAACACCCTTTCTATGTAACCCAGATGTAGTGTTCATCCACCAAACCCTAGTGTCATTTCATACACTGTTAGGATCTGTTGTAGTTCAAGGACTAGTATTTTTTTTAAACACCAGAATGGGCCAGCTATTAACCGGCTCCATGTAGTAGCTTGGTATTTCGAATGACAGAGTTGCGGGTTCGATTCCCACGGCAAAGCAGTATGAAAGAACATGGACACTACTGTGAGTTTCTCTGAATAAAAACGTCAGGTTAATTACTTAAATCACAAAAGGAAATTTCTTTGCCACCACTCTTCATGTCCAGATTTTTCATTAGAGAAGTAAAACAGTTTCAACCAATATATTTAGTTGGTGTTTCCATTTTGCAATTTTAGGATTTTCAGTGCCTGATCATTCTCACATAACACAGTACTAATGAAACAGTATGGTCGAAGCCACTGATATTTTTCCACTGGTATAAATGAGAAATATTGTCTATTTGGTCAGAAAACTGTATTTTCTCTAACTAGAAATGACCTAACATTCTTCAGTGCTGCAAAGGCAGACAGTTTGATTTCGAAAAATGCATTTAATTTAAAAAGCTGTCTTCCTCAGATGATTTTGTTAAATTATTTTAAAGTATTTTAAGCATTTTAAATATTTATTTGTCAATGTTAAAGAATAAATGGAATTAATAAAATCCCAGGAAGAGATGTGAAGTGATCCTATTTCAACAATATTATTGTATATCTCAAATAGGTTGCATTAAAAAAATGTGTACATGAGACAAACACTAAGGATTGATTTAATGTCGACAGTATTTTCAGATTCTTGATACAGCAATTGTAATATTGTATCAGGTTTGGCGCTGCGCTTATAGGCCCACTTTACCCACCGCATACCCATGGTCTCCTGTGTGTCTGTTTTAGCCATAAGCGCTGATTACTGCCAGTTCCTGCGCTGTAGAAAGTTTCCTTGCGCTGGTCATGACCCCGCACACATTCATATAGAACTTCCATTTCACAAACTCATCAGCGTCAGGAAGTAACGCCCAGTGTGTGCCGATTCAAGCGGGGCCAAAGCGCACAGTGAAGCGGGCCACAGAGGTCTCCATTATCCAAACAACTATCCCAAAGGACGGGGCTTATCTGCTAACCGACACTTGGCTGTAAAAGAAGCGCACTTCGTATGCCACCAGTGCCACCCGACCACACTACAAATGAGAGAGTAAACCGGAATGCGCACAAAAAGCTCGCACCAGCCTCATGTTCAAAGCGCCGAATGACAAGCGAATAAAGTTCCCCTCACGTTAAAACTATATGTTTTTACCATTACAGTATGCGCTGTGCTCCTGATTGTGTAGGAATATATATTGCACGCTTTGTTGTAAAATATTGCACGTTTTGTTGACTAAAAGAAGAAAACATTCAAACTTGTGTCTTAATACTTCTATAAAAACACACCGAGAACTGTGAATTTGACTCTTATTAAAACATTTCAAACGATACATGAAAGTACTAATAAATATTGTATATTGTATGTTATTTTTAATAAGCGACACAATTGTGAGAGTGTGCCGACAGGTGAGTGGGATAGTGTATCACATCAGTGCTTTCTACTTACCCTTTGCCTGCGCGTCACCCCAACATCCCAATAGAACCACGAACATATAACCAATCATGTTTTCCCCCGCGGCACTAAAGAGATGAAGACAGGCGTAATAGAGTTTAGTCCTTGTTCTCCAGAGAATAGACAGCTTCAGAAAACACTAGGGAACTCCTCGCTGCCGCTTCGCTGATTCCGAGTAGGACAGGTTTTATAAAGAGAGCCTTGGGAGAACGCGCAACAGGACACCACGCATCAACTCCAGTAGGCTAAAGCTGTTTCCCATTGTGCTTGTGGATACGGGTTTTATACAGCGACCTGATAACTGGCCTTTCAATGACGCACACTGACACACCCGCGCAAAAGCCAAGTCCCCAATGGCATACCGGACACCTCCGCAAGCCAAATATTTCATACTAACTAACAGCTCACAACGGAGTCGGTTCTATGTAGGGTAATTCGGGGACAATGCTACTAAAATGTGGGCATTGATGTGCCCCTAAATATAATTGTCTATGACAGTTGATTATATGTAACAAATTGTCGTTTTATGTCCTTTTTATTTAAAATGTTGAATATATAGATATAATGCATATTTAAAAACAAACATTATTATAAATAGGCCTAAATTTAATAAATGCATACATAAGAGCTCAAAATTACTGTGGTGAATCTGTCATGGTGTGTGAAAGGGTGTGAAACGCCGGAATTGGTCCTTTTGGGTGTAATCAGCAGGAAAGTGAAAAGTAATGTGACACTGATATAATATAGACGCTAAACTTCAGCAGTCTTGATCGGTATCAGAAAAAAATGCACACCGGAATTGTTATAGCTACTGAATATGTCTTTTAGCTACTTAAGTGTATTAGTATTATACTCACCGTTTGACCTTTGCACCCTGATGACGTAACTCCAATTCATAATAGGTGGTCATTGCCTCAAGCTGCAACCCCCCCCCCCCAAAAAACAATATTCCATCAAGCTGCGTTCACACCAGGCACGGCAAACTTTGTGTTCCTGGGGAAGTCCATTAATTTCAATAGAAAACAATCCACTGCGGCTTATCCACAGCATTCGCCCAGATTTGGATGCGGTACTGTAGGTCTTTCACGTGAGTTGAGTTTTTACAATGTGATCGTTGCTTTTCAGTGTGATATCAGAAACGGAAGTGGATGTCCCACTGAAGCGCACATATTGCAGCTTTCAACTAATCTATGTGTTTTATGGGATAGAAAGTTCCATTTTTGCAGTAGAATACAGGATCAAAGTTTGAAACTCATGCTAAATATTTGAGTGGGACATTTCCAAGATCTCATATATTTGAGGGACAATTTCGAGGGAAATAAATATAAAAAGCCTGCGTGAGTTCAAAGTATTCATGTCAACTCCTACATAGAAACCTAAGTCGAGAAAGCTCCTTCTCGTCGCCTTCCTGGAGGTACGTCAGAGGTTTTAACATATGAAGGTGGCTATACGCTAACAAAACCAGGCTCTCCTACGTCTTGGTGATACTGGTTATGAAGATGCGTACGATTAGGTGAGACGTTTGCTTTAAGGTTCTGTACAGTAAATGTATGCCGTGCCCGGTGTGAACGAGAGAGTGGCTCCAGAGCTGAACGTTGTCCTCTCGGTCTTGTATCATTGGTAGCTTACATGGTTGTCCATCTTTTAAGTCTGGTGTTAGAAATACAGGTGATCAAAGGCAATTTATTTTGAAAGTAATTTCTTTGTCAAGTTACCAAGATCGGGGAATGGCTTGACTCTCTCAAAGCTTCAAAAGTTTGGGATCCTGCTGAAAATGCAGACAATGATGCAGGAAATATGTTTAGATTGTCCACAGACATCCGGGAGCAATAACAGCCGTGCCGCAGGTGCTTACACTCTGGAACTGTCAACCGCTGGCTCCATTACTGTCAATGAATGCACGACGGCAGCTTTGCCTCCTACTCTGGACTACAGCGGCAAAACAGAAAGCATGCATTCAATTATGTTAACATTTTGTATAAGAAAATGGTAACACCCTTGTTGTCTTGCCAGGTGGGCGCTCATCGCCACTGGGATGCCCTCCCTCCACTGCCATTCGGGGGCAGAGTTACTGGCTTGTTGTTGTCTGTCTGTTGCGCACTGGTGCAATTGGGCTGTACTCTGCTGGCAATACCCGGCCCTTATTCAGGATGATTGCAGTTGGTGGGTGTCCCTTTGGTTGATGCTTGGCAATGTGGGTGGATTGATTTCCTGCCTGTTGGGCCCTGTCCGGGGCCTCCTCTGGATAGGGCCACAGTGTCACTGAACCCCCCTGTCTCAGCCCCAAGGTCTTACGCTGCTATATTATTGTGCTGGGGGAGTAATGTCTAAATTTTCCCTGTCTTCTGTCGTTTTAAACTTAGGAGGACATGAGGTCTTAACGCACAGCTGCGGAGTACCAGGCTTGACTTGTTGCGGTCCCTGTCCAAATTCCTCATGGTTGTGTTGCAAATCAAGACGATACCTGACGATTTCAGCTGCCACTCTGCCGCCCCCCCCCCCCTCCCCATCTGTCCCTGTCCTTGTCCATCTCGTCATGCTTCCAATCTGGACTAGATTTAAAAAGACTCTGGGCTCAGCCCACATGCATCGATTAACTATTACAATTTGGACTCCTAATATGTTCACCGGCACAGCCAGAAGAGGACTGGTCACCCCTCGGAGCCTGGTTCCTCTCTAGGTTTCTTCCTACATTTTGGCTTTCTTAGGGAGTTTTCCTAGCCACTGAAGTTCAACACAACTACTGTTGTTTGCTCCTTGGGGTTCTAGGCCGGGTGTTTTGTGAAAGCACTTTGTGACAACTGCTGGTGTAAAAAGGGCTTTATAAAATACATTTGATTGATTGACTATAAGTGCCAAAAATGTCCAACATTCGCTACTACTTCCACCCTGCTTCCATGCATAGAATTTGAGGCATTTTGGAAAAATCCATCACATACACAAGACCAAACGTTCTGCAACTGCTTTTGCACTGCAATGCTGTAAGCCAATTGCGGGTGCCCCATTTCAAATGAATGAACATCCGGTGTATCACAGCGCATTGACATTATGGGTGTGATCGGAGCTTTAGCCATACAGCTAATGCTGTCACAGCATCAGCGACTGCTACTGGGTCACTTGTTAAAAGTTTGCATAGCAGTTCACACGCGAATGGACAATGAGAAGTGGACATCTTAACAGGTCATGTCAATGAAACAAAACCTTGGAGGCCATGGTAATCGTTCTGATTAAATGAAATCTTGTTTTAACATCTGGTGCCTTGCACTGTTGCGTTAATCTGTTCTCTGTCTTCAGACTTTATGGACCACATGTTGCCTGTACCCAAAGAACACAGCTGGGATATCTGGCCTTCCAGAGAGTTAATACTTACAAGTTGTTTTTTATATATATTTTTTGTTGCGTGCGCCAGCCTTGGAGCCATGTTTCAGTTGTGTGGGTCAGTCATTGTGCTGGACTTGTTAACTTAGGTGAAGAGAGTATGTGCTTGGAAAAAGACGGTGTGGTTGTTTCAAGAAGCACAATAAAACAATACTTGATTTTTTTGCTGCATGGTCGAGTTGCCAGAAAGAAGCCTTTACTGTGCCAGTGCCACAAAAAAGCCTGGTTACAATATGCCCGACTACACCTTGAGATGCCTCACAGCTTCTGGCACACTAATTTGGGGTGATGAGACCAAAATATAGCTTTTTCATCCCAACCATATGCGCTATGTTTGGAGAGGAGTCAACAAGCCCCATAATGAATAGAATACCATCCCCCCTGTGAAGCATGATGGTGGTTCACTGATGTTTTGGGGGGGTGTGAGCTCTGAAGGCACAGGGAATCTCGTGAAAAATTATGGCAAGATGAATGCAGCATGTTATCAGAAAATACTGGCAGACAATTTGTATTGTTCTGCATGAAAGCTGCGCATGGGACGCTCTTGGACATTCCTGCACGACAATGACAAAGTTGACCCTCCAGTGGTTACAACAGAATAAGGTGAAGGTTCTGGAGCAGCCATCACAGTCTCCTGACCTTAATATCATCGAGCCACTCTGTAGAGATCTCAAACATGCAGTTCATGCAAGATGACCAATGACTTTGCATGACCAGTAGGCATTTTGCCAAGACGAATGGGCAGCTGTAACACCTGCAAGAATTCGGGGCCTCATAGACAACTGTTACAAAAGACTGCACGCTGTCATTGATGCTTAAGGGTGCAATATACAGTATTACGAACTGTATGCAGACCTTTGAACAGGGGTCAGTAATTTTTATCTTTGTTCCCATGTTGTGTTTTATAATTGTGTCATACTGTTATGACAAGGGCTGTCAAAGTTGAAGTGTTAATGCATGCGATTAATTTAAAATACTTCACAGATGTGAGAAAATGGGTATAACGCAACTTCGTCTCACTACAAAAACGTATCAAACGAGAATGTTAGCCATGGCTCCCCTAGCTCTTTTGCATGAATCCCCCTGCTAACACTTTGCTTGTTGCATTAATGTTTCCACCAAAGCAACTTCTAATAGTAAAATTAGCAAACAACTGTGCTCTGCATAAATTACAGATGTACCCTAATTTAATGTTTGTATATAACATCTCTAGCCACCATGACTACATTATGCCATTGCCTATTCATATAGCCTACTTCCTGCATTTGGCTGAATTTGAGAACAATTTTATAGAGCTACTTTATGAAGTATTTGATTGTGGCTGACATCTTTCAGGAAATGTAATGTTTACAGGAATTCAATTGAACCCCATTCTAACCATATTTCAGCCTAAACATCAAAGGCTAAAATCAACATCAAATACATTTAGATGCAGCCAGTTATTGTGGTAAATTATGGACTGACATTGTATGTATATTAAACTGAATCAATGTAGAGAAATCCTGGAGGAGATCCAGCTGGGTCTGCAAGGGACCTGGAACTTTGGGGAAGATTCATCTTCAAGTCTGACAATGACCCCCCCCCCCCCCCCCCCCCACCCCGCCCCTACCCATTTTATCAAAACAAGAATCCAGGAAAGCCTAACTCCGCCGCCCAGCGATAGAAATTGGCGCCCTCTCGAGATAAGAACATG
>JACXGJ010003729.1:0-51222 GCA_016801105.1 Esox niger | reverse complement strand
GTGCGTGTGTGTGGGGATACAAGACTTCCGGTTATTGCAGCATGAAATGTATTCTGATTTTGTGTGCTGTATTATAGACTGATGTGGGTTTAAAAAAAGATTAATTGCAATGTTAAGATAGATGTTTGAAAGTGTATGTATGCGGATGAGTTTGCTTTTAATAGATAAAATAAAATGACGCAATGTTGCAGCAAAGATGTGATAACTGACGAGTACTGGGTTTCAACCGGACCGGAATTATCAAAGGTAAAGAAATACCTGGACTGAATAGTTTAGCTTTATTCGATTTTATTTAATGGTAACAATATAGTTCTAAAGTGGTGAACAGTGACGTATAACCAATGACAAAGTTTAGAGGCATAAACATTTGTAGGCGTACAGGTTGTGTTGTCATTATAAAATCCATGGCTGACACAGAAGACATCTGCCATTTCGAGAGCTGTGTCGGTCATTTACATAGTAAGTACTAACTAACCAAGTTATCGTATTTGAAATAATTGTTTTGAATTGTGTTGCAATTATAAAAGCTAATAAATGACATATTTGAACTTTTTAAGACTGTACAAAACAATTACATAATGAAAATAATGGGGCAATCCAAACGTTTAGCTTTTATCTGTCTTTCATATTGTCTGTTTTATATCTGTGGTTTAGGAGTATGTGGAATTCAACACAGCCTTATTTGGAAAACACCTTTTTGGACCTTCAGACATTGGTAAGTAGTCTTAATATTTAATAATCATCAGCTTTAAATACCTGAATACACCAGGTCTTCTGTTAACCCACACTTTTTGTGTAAGTATAAATATTCACAGACATTTTCAGTGTTGTTCTAAAATGTTATTAACATTATGACAATCTGCATATAGCTGAACCTTTGTTCTCTATACATCAACCAACAGTGTGGAGCAGGGTGATGTTTTTGACTACTACAACACCATAATGGCTTCAGTTACGGACCCCCCCATCTAGGCTGTACAGCGTCAGAGTTTTTGTTTCATAGTTACCCCATTTCAAAATGCCTGAAAGCTGATGGTAATACATCTTTACAGTCAACTCATCAAAAGTGTTATGTACAGTGTTTTTGAGAATTATATTTGAACCTGAAAGTGGCTCAATATTTACATGTTAAGATAGAGAAATGTGATAACAACAGACCAGACACAGAACAAACATCAAACTCAACACTTAACCAACAGATCATACCTACCACAAGTGCAAACAGCTATAACCGGATAGATAATACTCCATACAGTGAAAAGACCCCGCATATCAGCACCGGGGTCGCCCCATCAAGAGGTACAAAACTGTGAATCTGATAATCTACAGATTACACATGAGCAAGTTAATACATTGTCGCGAAGTGATACAGACTTTAATCCACAGATGCAAGGTTTGTTAACCGAGATTAGTTGCCCATATCTTTTTACTACTTGACTCTCCTCCAAGCTCTCTGATACATACTCATTACAATAACCCGGTTGATTTTGAAAGGTTCAGATCTTTAACACAGAGAGGTCGTGATGATGTTGCACTTTGTAACCAATTTGACAATGTGGAATTACAAAAGTCTGTACATTTTCAAAATATGGGGGAGTTGATCATTTTGGTACATATTTGCACACATGGAAGGTTTGGATACATTGATGGTTAAAACTTCTGACTTTGTACAAGGCCCAGCTGATCGTCTACAGATACAGTTGTTTGGTGAATCTCTGATCTCCTCTGTACATGCAATAATGAACTGATGAATACAGTGAACACACCTTTGGGGTGATTTTTGAAAGTGTTATGCAGAGTAATACAGCTTTTTGTTGATGAATAACTAGAGCTAGTGGTGCAAATTTTCAATAACCGTGAGGGTGGGGGTAAGTGATGTAAGGCTCAGACGCTATTACTAGATCAGATTATCCCTAAAAAAAGAAGGCATTTACAGTGGGGCAAAAAAGTATTTAGTCAGCCACCAATTGTGCAAGTTCTCCCACTTAAAAAGATGAGGCCTGTAATTTTCATCATAGGCACACTTCAACTATGAGAGACAAAATGAGAGAAAAAAATCCAGAAGATCACGTTGTAGGATTTTTTATGAATTTATTGGTAAATTATGGTGGAAAATGAGTATTTGGTCAATAGCAAAAGTTCATCTCAGTTTTCAGAAAGAGCAGATTACATGAGAACATTCCTGAAGCACAAGCTTCCCACAATCAGTGGTTGACAATGCTAAAGAACAGTATATCTGTGAATATCATGAACATTTGGGTGTGCAGCTTGACAAGGTGAACATTGTTGTAAATGGTGCTAGGCAATCTTTAGCTAACATGGCAATGAATGGTCTTTGGGGGAAGATGGGTGAGCGGACTAACCATATGAACACTACAGTGGGGCAAAAAAGTATTTAGTCAGCCACCAATTGTGCAAGTTCTCCCACTTAAAAAGATGAGAGAGACATGTAAAGGATATTTTATGAATTTATTGGTAAATTCCTCGGTAAAATAAGTATTTGGTCACCTACAAACAATCAAGATTTCTGGCTCTCACAGATCTGTAACTTCTCCTTTAAGAGGCTCCTCTTTCCTCCACTTGTTACCTGTATTAATGGCATCTGTTTGAACTTGTTATCAGTATAAAAGACACCTGTCCACAACCTCAAACAGTCACACTCCAAAGTTCACTATGGCCAAGACCAAAGAGCTGTCAAAGGACACCAGAAACAAAATTGTAGACTTGCACCAGGCTGGGAAGACTGAATCTGCAATAGGTAAGCAGCTTGGTTTGAAGAAATCAACTGTGGGAGCAATTCTAAGAAAATGGAAGACATACAAGACCACTGAAAATCTCCCTCGAATCAGGGCTCCACACAAGATCTCACCCCTTGGGGTCAAAATGATCACAAGAATGGTGAGCAAAATCCCAGAACCACACTGGGGGACCTAGTGAATGACCTGCAGAGAGCTGGGACCAAAGTAACAAAGGCTACCATCAGTAACATACTACGCCGCCAGGGACTCAAATCCTGCAGTGCCAGACGTGTCCCCCTGCTTAAGCCAATACATGTCCAGACCCGTCTGAGGTCTGCTAGAGAGCATTTGGATGATCCAGAAGAGGATTGGGAGAATGGCATATGGTCAGATGAAACCAAAATATAACTTTTTGGTAAAAACTCAACTCGTCGTGTTTGGAGTTGAAAAAATGCTAAGTTGCACCCAAAGAACACTATAACTACTGTGAAGCATGGGGGTGGAAACATCCTGCTTTGGGGCTGTTTTTCTGCAAAGGGACCAGGAAGACTGATCCATGTAAAGGAAAGAATGAATGGGGCCATGTATCGTGAGATTTTGAGTGAAAACCTCCTTCCATCAGCAAGGTCATTGAAGATGAAACGTGGCTGGGTCTTTCAGCATGACAATGATCCCAAACACACCACCTGGGCAATGAAGGAGTGGCTTCGTAACAAGCATTTCAAGGTCCTAGAGTGACCTAGCCAGTCACCAGATCTCAACCCCATATTAAATCTTTGGAGGGAGTTGAAAGTCTGTGCTGCCCAGCGACAGCCCCAAAACATCACTGCTCTAGAGGAGATCTGCATGGAGGAATGGGCCAAAATACCAGCAACAGTGTGTGAAAATCTTGTGGAGACTTACAGAAAACGTTTTACCTCTGTCATTGCCAACAAAGGGTATATAACAAAATATTGAGATGAACTTTTGTTATTGACCAAATACTTATTTTCCACCATAATATACCAATAAATTTTGTCTTTCATAGTTGAAGTGTGCCTACGATGAAAATTACAGGCCTCTCTCATCTTTTTAAGTGGGAGAACTTGCACAATTGGTGGCTGACTAAATACTTTTTTGCCCCACTGTATGTTAATTACGGATCCGGAGGAGTTTAGCCACTATCTTTTCTCCAGTGAAATAGAAGTTAGTAATTACTCTTTAATCTCAGGTACAGTTTTGATGGTACAGTGGAGTTACACAAAACAAACACTAATCAAACTCCATAACAGCAATATTTTTATTGCTGCTTTCACAAAAGCTTATGCTAGACTCGAGTTGTATTCACTCATGGAGAAGTTCGATAGACATGTGCTCTACACAGATAGGGATTCAGTGATCTTTGTCACACACCACAGGGATTGGGTGCCCCCTCTAGGCCTGTTCTGTGGTCACTTGACCGATGAGTTACCAGATAATAACAGCATCACACAATTTGTTAGTGGTGGCCCAAAAACATATGGTTTGAAATCCATTGAAGGTCTGACCTGTCTCAAAGCAAAAGGCTTTACACTCAACAGCAACAACTTGGATATTGTACATTTGGAGACGCTAACAAGACTGGTTGATCATGCTCAGAAAAATGTGCTGCAACATGGTACTGCAACATCAGTTAGAAAAACTGAGAACATCGATGTAAGACAATCTGTTGAAAATGATTTGGACACATCGATATGCAATATACTGATGAAGACTGATATGGATTGACATGAAAAAGCTAAAACTCTGTGATTTTACAAAGACTGTTGTTAGACAGAGTGAGCTTGACACAAACACACTGACTAAGTCTACCCGGGTCTGAGACTGGGACTGATGTTGTAAACATGACCGAGACTAAGCAAACTGCTGATTGAAATGGTATTGAAATGGTGACCTTGAAATTTTGGACAATGTGCTTGTGAGGAGGAAGAAGAATGTAGAATATATTCTAAATAGAATGCTCAGGTCTAAAGATTTGACTTAATTCATTTTCAAATGAGAGATAATCCAGGGTTTGCACCTGTTAGATCCGGTTAAAAGTGTGATAGCAACCAACAAAATTGCTGACACAAGAAGGCCTTTGGGGTGTGGGGAGTTCTTAGAGGCCATGGCATGTCTGAACATGCCTTTTACAACTATTCCCAATGAACTTGTAAAGCGTAAAATCAACTTGTATAAACAAACACCTGGAGACACAATTGATTATTTAGCCACACCCCCAGTAACTAATTCCAGTACCAGTCCCCTCGCAACTGGTTATCAACCAGCCAAAGCTTTCTTTGCATCCTCTACCAAGGACCCCACACAATAGCTCCCATTTTAATGTGTTTTTATTTTATTTGTGATTTAATCATTTTTGATTAATTGTAAAGTGTATGTTTTTGCCTTGACTATTTGTTGTATGATTAATACTATGTAAACATCGATGCTGTTATACAATTGCCTTTTTGAATAATAAAACAGGCATATGATATGCTTTTTCTTTAACAACCATGACAAAAATGTTACCTGGATATTAATAAATAATTATTTTGTATAAAAAGCCATAACATCATTGTAACTCAGACCTCTTGTCATTTGATAGAGAAAGAACACACAATGTTGTCCCCAAGTGGTCGAAATCACATCCTGGACTTTTGAGCTGTTTTCCACACTCTCACAGGTTTGCAGAAAAGCCTTGATCGACTTGGGAAAATACAGTTTCCAAAACTGTCATAAAACCTTCCAACACCATCTTCTAAATAGCCAGCAAATGTTCTCTGTGATGATTAGATAGGTGCGTATTAACAATCATCATTGATGCAACATCTCAGGCAGGTCTGCCAGCTAGTTGGTTGTATGCCAGCACACATTAGAAATCTGTCCTAGATGAAAATTGGTTCACCAGGCCAGTCAAATCGGCAGTATTCACTTCTCATCTGTTTGGGTAATTCAAACAGATGGATTACCCATATGTTTGACTACTATTTGGGGTTTCTTTGAAAATGAATAGCTACAGGCCTGTGTAGCGGTTATACATCCTGGACCAATAGCCAATAATTTGCCATGCCATTTTTGAGGATCTCTTTTCAAACCCTCTATCCACATAAGCACCAGGGTTTCACAGGTCATAGTAAATACTTTTCAAAACATATTACCTTTCATTATTGACCCAATGCTCTACAATCAAACATTGTAGAGCATTGGGTCAATAATGAGAGGTAATATGTGTTTAAGGTTTTATCATTTTATTCAAGTCCATTTTATTCACTTCATCCAATAATTTCAGGAAAGTTAAACAAGCATTCGTATTTCTGCTTAGAAAATCTGTAAAATTTTTTTGAATACAATCTACATCCACAGCATCATTACTCAGCAATTTTAACACACAAACATCTGTTACATACATTAACACACATGACTGGTGCCCAATTTCAAAGTAATTGTCAGAATTAAAAAATGTGAGCAATGTATACATAAAGTTGTTTAGAGCACTTATTTCAATGCCGTTTGACACTAATTGCAGCCAATCAGATGTGTTCCTGACAGTTTCCATATGCTTGTTCAGATTATTAAAACGCATTATACTGATATGGTCTTGGTTATTAAAAACTCTACAACTATCAAATCCACTCTTGATAGCACTGTACATCAACTGTTTAATCACTAAAGCCACAAATAATTTGTTTCGATAAATGTAAACACGACAGCTGAAGTTAGCAATCCTTAGACAGCAGACACCTTGTTTTTGTCGCACCAAGACTCTACTTTGTTGCATACAGCTTCCTAATTAAATTAATCCTTATTCTCACTCAGTCTCTGTGTGATGTTTGGCTCCGACTTGAGTTTGTGCAGAAAGTTCTTAGCTGCCCTGTGAACATCGATTAGCGGTGCTTTAAAACAAGATGCATTCAAAGCCTTGTCCAGCACGTTTCAGTCACAGTGTTAAAACTGTCTCCACAACGTCATCATAATGGGTCTCAAAAAAATAATGATGGGGGTCGAGAAAATAATTTCTTCTCAGGCTTGAGTGGTCCACTTCACATCCGATGCATGCTTTGTGGAGAATAGCCACGACAACGTATTCCAGGATCATACCCAATGTTGCTTTGATTATCATTAAAACCTGCAGTGAAATGCTTTTGTCCATTTTGTGATAACTCTTGTCAGCATTTGAAAGGTATGACAGATTATGAGGTACTTGTTGAGCGCCAAGCCAGTCAAGCCAATGGTAGTTTCTTGGTGGGTTTAACGGTGGAATCAAGCTGTCAGGTTCTGGGGTACCATAGCAGGGTTCAGCGTTGTCATCCAAGGCATCCTCAGTCTTGGGTTCTTCGCACTTAAGTTGATTGTATTCTTGGGAATGTTTCGTAAAGTCTGCCGGCTGCTTGATGGGCACAGGTGGTCTGGCTGTTTTTATACTGTGGAATGTGTTAGCTTAAGGCGGGGCTTCAGGGTTGTACAGTCAAACAGTGCTCAGTCGGTGTCACACTCTCACCTGCTATGTGTGCCCTGTTTAGGCCCCAAATAAACACTTTTCGAAAAGTGCTCCAAACTGCCATTATATCAGTCAAACCCTGTTTAAACACCTTGCATTTGGACAATGCATAAAATGCAACCTCTTGTATGTCAGGGTTGAAAATGTATCCACCAGTTAGCCCGTCCTCCAACTTTCACTCCTGTGCCAGAATATCCTGGTGTAGTTGATGATTCCGAGCTAAACACTGCATCGGTTTCTTTGGGGGTGGAATCTTCATCATGTCATCACCACCCAAATGTATTCTTGCCGACTTGCTGTGCAGCAGTTAAACTGTTAACCTTCAGCAGTGTTTCAAACCAAATGTTGATCACTATAGTATCCCCCTTGTTTTGTACTGTACATGTAGGTTTACTCAGCCTAGTCTGAATGGAGTCTGTGTGGTTTAAATACACAAACCACACCAGCTAACTATGTGATGTAAAAACTTGAAAGGTACTGCCCATTGATTATAGTTAATCTGTTTTACACACATAGAACTTGTCATAACACAGATTGCCTGTGGAATTAAACCTTCTCGAACCCTGGCACCCTTTGGTTAAACAGCAAATATCACACTACATATCGTAACATCTTATGCCTTGGGAATTTAACATTACCGAACCCTGGCGCCCTATTGTAAATTATCAGACTTATCGTAACATTGAATGTCTGGTGAATTTAACAGCCCCAGAACCCTGGTGCCATATTGTTATACATCAAAACCACCATAAATTACATACCACACATGCCTATACCATATTTAATCCCCCAACATGCATACGTTTTTCAGGAAATTACAAACCTCTAACATACGTCACACATGAAGTCCCACCCCGGAATCCCGGAAAATAACAACTTTGGAAGCATGGGTTTTAGATATTAGGAAGTGGATGACAGAGAACTTCGTACTTTTGAACTCAAACAAAAATGCTTGTTTTAGGACCCAAGAAACAAAGAGCTTTGTTGGCAGATCTCACTGTGAACCTAGACGGCTGCATGGTCGTATCCCAAAAACTGTAAGAAATCTCAGCATTACCCTTCACCCTGACCTCTCCTTTGATGAACATATAAAATATATCTCAAGAGTTGCTTATTTTAATCTTCAAAACAGAAACTTTCTCTTAAAAAAGGTTGCAGAGAAACGAATTCATGTTTTTGTTACTTCAAGATTAGATTACTGCAATGCTTGGTTTCCCGGTTACCCTGATAAATCAATAAATAAACTCCAATTACACGGCTGCTAGAATCCTTACTGGAGAGAAAAAAATTAAAACATTACTCCAGTACTAGCCTCTTTACACTGGTTGCATGTTAGGGTCAGGGCTGATTTTAAGGTTTTATTGTTAACCTATTAATCAATACATGGACTTGCTCCTACTTATTTCCCTAAAATTATCCAGCCATACATACCTGCACGTAACCTTGGATTGTACCTAAAATGTCTAAACAGACAGCCAGAGGCAGGGCCTTCTCTCATAGAGCTCCACTACTGTTGATTGGTTTGCTAATTAAAGTTAGAAATGCAAACTCAGTGCAAACCTTCAAATATCTACTAAAGACTCATCTCTTCTAACTGGTCTATGATTAAGTCTAGTCTGGCCCAGGGGTCCAGCCTTGCTGTTTTGGCAGGTGGGCTCTCATCAACAATAGTATGCCCCTCTCCATGCCATTCTGAGGTAGAGTCACTGGCTTGTTGTTGTCTCTGTTGCGCACTTGTGCAATTGGGCTGTTCTCTGCTGGCAATTCTCAGCCCTCATTCAGGATGGTTACAGTTGGTTGTCCCTTTGGTTTTTGCTTGGCAATGTGGTTGGATTGATTTCCTGCCTGTTGGGCCTCCCCGGATAGGGCCACTATCACTGGAACCCCCGTCTCAGCCCAAAGTCTTACGCTGCTATATTATTGTGCTGGGGGAGTAGGGTCAGTTCTCCTTCTCCACTATAAATCCTTGTAGATCTAATGAATGCATTTTCAAAATTTGCCCTGTCTCCTGACATTTTAAACTTAGGAGGACATGAGGTCTTGTCCCACACCTGCGGAGTACCAGGCTTGACTCGTTGCTGTCCCTGTCCAAAGTCCTCCTGGTTGTGTTGCAGATCAAGACGATACCTGAAAATTTCAGCTGCCACTCTGCTGACCCCCTCCTCCCCCGTCTGTCCCTGTCCTTGTCCATCTGGCCATGCCTCCAATCTGGACTAGGTTTAAATAGACTCTGGGTTCATCCCACATGCTTTGATTACATATTACAATTTGGATTCTTAATATGTTTATCCGGCACAGCCAGAAGAGGACTGGTCACCCCTCTGAGCCTGGTTCCTCTCTAGGTTTCTTTCTAAATTTTAGCCTTATCAATCAATCATCCAAATGTTACACAATATGTCCTATATTAACTACTCATATTAACGTCTGTTGTCAATGTGTTTTGCTATTAGAGGGAGAGAAAAAAATGTGTTGTATATGTTAATAATGAGCTGTTTCATAAGGAGATATTGCTGGTTGCATATGCTTTACATTGTACGATAAATTATATACACCGATCAGCCATAACATTATGAGCCCCTGCCTGATATTATGTAGGTCCAACTTTTGCCGCCAAAACAGTCCTGGCCTGTTAAGGCATGGACTCCAGTAGGCCTCTGAAGGTGTGCATTATCCTGCTGAAAGAGGCAATACCATTGCTAGGAAGGGATGTACATGTTCTCCAACAATGCTTAGGTAGGTGGTATGTGTCAAGGTAACTTCCACATTAATGGCAGGACCCAAGGATTCCGAGCAGAACTTTGCCCAAAGCATCACACTGTCTCAGCCGGCTTGCATCCATGCCAAATCTCCTTAATCGGCGTAGGAACAAGAGCCGTTTTCTTGCCTCCTTCACCAAGATATTAGAGTGATGTTAGATCGCTGTTGTTGACACCAAGCTTGTTTGGAAATGGCATTCCAAGAGCGTTACATAGATTAGCACCAAGCAACCGGCATCCCATGATGTTTGGATGAACCCCATCAGGTCTAAAGCAGTCTTTACAGTTCCAAAAGTGTAATTAAACTTAATCCTTGGGTTGAGGCATGCTGATGGACTGAAATGTGTTTTACTTATGAAAACAAGGACATTTCTAAGTGACCCCAAAATGTTGAATGGTAGTGTATATACCAAAATAAAAATACTAAATATCGTATAAACTTCTCACTCCTGTTACTCTTATTCAATCCTGTCACCCTTCATATGAGTAACAGGACTGAAAGTAACAGGACTGAATTTTTATAACATTTGCAAATACATGAAATGTAGCCACATGGCATCAGGGATAAAATCATGAGAACACTTAGCACCTTCAAGTTGTTTACCAAAACTTTAAAAAAACAGAAATAAGAAATAACTTAACAGGACTGATTGTTGAGATTGAGATTCTCAGTCATACTTACAATATTATAATGAAAAACAAAAAGAATGTGAGAACACATTTTTGGCCTTCCCATGGCATTCACGAGACTCAAATAATGCTAATTCCTGTAGCTCATGTGACTTGTGTAAAGTCGCAATTTTGTATAAGGGTGAATGTGTCATGGTAACTGGACTGTGTGAAAACCTTGGAAGACAATAACAATTTTTTTTTGCTAACATACCATTATTTTCCAATGAGAAAATGTTTTAATGTCTAAACTGGAAATAGTCACCCCATAATAATTAAAAAACGATTTCTGAAGGACTCACATGGTGTTAGGGGGTGGGTTAGAACCCAAACGT
Source organism: Esox niger (assembly GCA_016801105.1). Taxonomy (NCBI): domain Eukaryota; kingdom Metazoa; phylum Chordata; class Actinopteri; order Esociformes; family Esocidae; genus Esox; species Esox niger. The sequence goes on along the minus strand of JACXGJ010003729.1, from coordinate 40,229 downwards.
AGACTGTGGTGAGGGGAAGTATTTTTTATGGTAGGGAAGGCTGGGGAAGTAGCAGACAGAGTAGCTGTGGTCGGGCAACACGATCGGTACACGGGCTGGCGGCAGCAGTAACGGTAGGTAGCAGGCAGAGTAGTTGTGGTTGGGCAGAGTGTTGGTACAAAAAGCTGCCCATCTAGCTTGGCGCAAGTTGAGGCGTTTAGCGGACCGTATGTACTCCAGGTTTTTGTGGTCTGTCCAAGCGAGGAACGGTAGCTCTGCCCCCTCAAGCCAATGACGCCATTCCTCCAGGGCGATTTTGATGGCCAGCAGCTCGCGATTACTGATGTTGTAGTTTGCTTCGGCGGGCGAAAAATGGCGGGAAAGAAACGCACAGGGATGGAGCTTCCCGTCCTCAGGGATATGTTGGGACAACACCGCCCCCACCCCTATGTACGAGGTATCCACCTCGCCCACGAATTGGCGGGACGGACCCGGCTGGGAGGGGACAGGGCCTGAGGTGAAACAAGCCTTGAGGTCCCGGAAAGCCTCCTCCGCCTCCGGGGTCCAGGCGAACGGCCTGGCACAGGAGGTAAGGTCGGTCAATGGAGCAGCCACCCAACTAGTTACGAATTAACCGTCGGTAGAAACTGGCAACACCCATGTCCCTTCTGGAGCCCGGTTTTGGCCACTCCAATACCGCCTCCCCCTTGGATGGATCCGTCTTCACATTCCCTTCCGAGATGATGTACCCCAGGAAGGAGATGGTCGACACATGGAATTCGCATTTCTCCGGTTTTACATACAGCCGGTTCTCCAGCAGGCGAAGAAGGACTGGCTGAACATCTAACGTGCTGAACGTGCTCTGTTAAGTCCCTGGAAAAGATAAGAATGCCGTCCAGGTACATAAAGACAAAACGTCCAATTATATCTCCCAGTACGTTGTTGACGAAGTACTAGAAAACCGCCGGGGCATTGGTAAGACCGAACGGCATCACGAGGTACTCACAGTGCCCCATTGCCGTGTTGAATCCCATAAGCCATTCGTCCCTTTCCCTCATTCTCACCAGATAGTATGCATTGTGAACGTCAAGTTTAGTGAAAATCGTGACGCACTGGAGGGAGTCAAAGGCGGAGTTCATCAGAGGGAGGGTTTTAAATTTTTAATGGTAATGTTGTTGAGACCCCGGTAATCGATGCAGGGACAGGGATTGTCACGTCCTGGCTATGCCCCTAGCCATCTTCGCGCTGGCTGGGGCCATAGTCAGGACATGGCCAGAAGAGGTGCCTCTAGGCACCTCTATGTTGCTTTGGTCTCCCCAATTGGAGGCAGGTGTTGGTAATTGCCTCCAATTGGGGAACCTATTTATGTTGAATGGTTGCCCACATTAATGTGGTTCATTTTGGTTAGCAGCCGAAGGCTATGCGACACAGTCATCTAGTCTGCTTTAAGTTTGTTTGTTTCTTTTGTACCTTCCTTTATTAAAGTATGGAATACGCCTACTACAACCGTTTTTCCTCTGCCAATCTGTCCAAACACCAGACTTGTGACAGAATGAACCACCACAAGGACAAGGCAAGCAAAACGGACAAAAGGCAGCCCCAAGAAGTTTTTTGGGGGGAGCTATATGGGAGTATGTACGAAGCCCTGCAAAGGACCAAAAGGGCTTTGGAACACTCCCAGGAAATCCTGGCTGCCCTGGAACAGCAGCCAGCGTCCCGTGCTGCACAGGAGCCGCTGCCAGCGCTCCCCGCTGCACAGGAGCCGCTGCCAGCGCTCCCCGCTGCACAGGAGCCGCTGCCAGCGCTCCCCGCTGCACAGGAGCCGCTGCCAGCGCTCCCCGCTGCACAGGAGCCGCTGCCAGCGCTCCCCGCTGCACAGGAGCCGCTGCCAGCGCTCCCCGCTGCACAGGAGACGCAGCCAGCGCTCCCCGCTGCACAGGAGACGCAGCCAGCGCTCCCCGCTGCACAGGAGCCGCTGCCAGCGCTCCCCGCTGCACAGGAGCCGCTGCCAGCGCTCCCCGCTGCACAGGAGACGCAGCCAGCGCTCCCCGCTGCACAGGAGACGCAGCCAGCGTAAGGCTGTGGGCGTGACTGTGGGGGGACAGGAGAGCTCAACTGGCTCTGTATGGTGGCCATGCTGACTGAGAGGGCTTTCTTGGAGCACCGTCTTTTGTTGGCCCAATACGGCACCCTGGGAGGTCACCGCCTGGCGCACGACATCCAGATCCGCTGGGTCCATCAGTGTCTGGATCAAAACTGTCAGGGGGCGGGTTAGAACCAAAACGCAGACTGGAAGGATAAGGGGAAGTATTTATTGATGGTAGGGAAGACTGGGGAAGTAGCAGACAGAGTAGTCGTGGTCGGGCAGACGATTGGTACAAGGGCTGGCGGCAGCGGTACAGGTAGGTGGCAGGCAGAGTATTCGTGGTCAGGCAAAGGATCTGAACACAGGCTGGCGGCAGAGGTACAGGTAGGTAGCAGGCAGAGTAATCGGAGGCGGGCAGAAGGCCGGTCTGGTGGATACCTGTAGTCACGGAAGACATGGTAAACAGCAGACAACATGATAGACACAGACGAACCGATAGTAGGTTTGTGGGAAGCCAAGGAACACATGCGACTGTAGATTATTGATCCGGCAGTGACGAGTCGTCAGGGTTCCTCAGAAATACGGTCGGTAATGAGGCAAGTGTAATCAGGTGTGTGATCACTGATTGGGGACAGGTGTGGGAGTGGATGGTGGAGATCAGGTGTGGCTATCTCAGCCAGGGAGGCAAGACCCCGCCTCCGTGGGAATCATGGAGGCGGGGACGTGACACATGGTGTAGTGGGGACGGGCTAAAATAAAAATGTTGCACTGTTCTAGGTGGTTTTTAGTAAGGTTTGCAAATTGCAATTGGGACAAAGTGCAGGACACATTGCTATAAAATATAATGTATTAAACAGATATTTTTCCTGCATATTCATGAACGGACGGAAAAAGCACTGGTTCGATGTAATGGCCCATATACTACAATTAATTAAACTGATTCTCTTCGAAAATAGGTACCCACATGAATGTTTTTTTTTTTTCCAGTATGCAGGTTCGAAACGCTACAATGTAAGTTATTATTTCGTCGTGTTGAAAGCGAGAAGCTGACGTATGAAGTTGATAGGCTTAACAAATCCGAGTTTGTCAGATTTCATTGTTGTTGAGGACAATTAAACGTTGACATTAGAAGGCATACCTTAAATATGCTAATCTCCTAAATTTTTGTTGTTTCCAAAAGTAGATTCAATTAAGATCCATTAGCTTGTGGTGGAAAACACATTAAAACAAGTCTATTTCGTAATAACACCTGATAAAACGAAAATAAATATGTAGTAAATTATCATTTGTATTCAGTTAAGACTCCATAACATACCACGCCATCTTCCTGTTGTTGCTTATTCTTTCCCATACCTTGTGTACTTCACCCTTACTTACCATGCACAGTGCCTTGCAAAAGTATTCACCCCCCTTGGCTTTTTACCTATTTTGTTGCATTACAGCCTTTAGTTCAAAGTTTTTTTTATCTGAATTGTATGTGATGGATCAGAACACAATAGTCTGAAATGAGAAAAAGAAATATATGTTTTTTTTTTTTTTATGGAAATTGGAATGTGCATATGTATTCACCCGCTTTGTTTTGAAGCCCATAAAAAGTTCTGGTGCAACCAATTACCTTCAGAAGTCACATAATTAGTGAAATGATGCCCACCTGTGTGCAATCTAAGTGTCACATGTTCTATCACTACATATACACACCTTTTTTGAAAGGCCACAGAGGCTGCAATACCTAAGCAAGAGGCAACACTAACCAAACACTGCCATGAAGACCAATGAACTCTCCAAACAAGTAAGGGACAATGTTGTTGAGAAGTACAAGTTAGGGTTAGGTTAGAAAAAAATATCAAAATCTTTGATGATCCCCAGGAGCACCATCAAATCTATCATAAACAAATGGAAAGAACATGGCACAACAGCAATCCTCCCAAGAGACGGCCGCCCACCAAATCTCACGGACTGGGCAAGGAGGGCATTAATCAGAGAGGCAGCACAGAGACCAAAGGTAACTGGAGGAGCTGCAGAGTTGCACAGCAGAGACTGGAGTATCTGTAAATAGGACGACAATAAGCCGTACTCTCCATAGAGTTGGGCTTTAGGGCAGAGTGGCCAGAAGAAAGACATTACTTGCTGCAAAAAGGCATGTGGGAGACTCCCAAAATGTATGGAGGAAAGTGCTCTAGTCTGAAAATTTAACTTTTCGGCCATCAAAGAAAACGTTATGTCTGGCGCAAACCCGACACATCACGTCACCCAAAGAAGACCATCCCCACAGTGAAACATGGTGGTGGCAGCATCATGCTGTGGGGATGTTTTTCAGCAGCCTGGACTGGGAAATTGGTCAGAGTTGAGGGAAAGATGGATGGTGCTAAAGGATATTCTTGAGCAAAACCTGTACCACTCTGTATGTGATTTGAGGTTAGGACAGAGGTTTACCTTCCAACAGGACAATGACCCCAAACACACTGCTAATGCAACTCTTGAGTGGTTTAAGGGGAAACATGGAAATGTGTTGGAATGGCTTAGTCAAAGCCCAGACTTCAATCCAATAGACAGTCTGTGGTCAGACTTAAAGATTCCTGTTCACAAGCACAAACCATCCAACTTGAAGGAGCTGGAGCAGTTTTGCAAGGAGGAATGGGCAAAAATTCCAGTGGTAAGATGTGGCAAGCTCATAGAGACTTCCAAATCGACTTGGAGCTGTGATTGCTGCAAAAGGTGGCTCTACAAAGTATTGATTTTAGGGGGGTGATTAGTTATGCACATTGACATTTTCTGTTATTTTGTCCTATTTGTTGTTTGCCTCACAATAAATAAAAAAAACCTTTTCAAAGTTGTGGGCATGTTCTGTAAAATTAATGATGCAAACCCTCAAACAATCCATGTTAATTCCAGGTTGTGAGGCAACAAAACAGGAAAAATACCATGGGGGGTGAATACTTTTGCAAGGCACTGTAAGTTCCTATAAGTCCATCATCTTAAACAAGTTCTTATACAGAACCAAAAATACTTACAATGTAAGTACTAGGAAAGAAGGCTGTAATTTGAAGTGGTGTCTGTTCCCACATTGTTACAGTTTAAGTACTAGGAAAGAGGGCTTTAATTTAAAGTGGTGCCTTTTCCCACATAGTTACTGTGTAGTTATAAGGAAAGAGTGCTGTAAATTGAAGTGGTGTTTGTTCCCACATAGTTACAATGAAGTTACAAAGAAAGAAGGCTGTAATTTAAAGCAGAGTCCGTATCCACATAGATACACAGTAGTTACTCCTAATAAGCAAGTACGTTTTATTGTAGGCAAATTAAGCAGAGTCTGATTCGTATTAGTGAAAACACGTCACGACTCAGACTAATTCATTTTTGGCAATTTAAAATGAGTGGGTATTTACAAAAAAAAATAAACGTAAGAAGGAAATTAAGCAGAACGGGGAATAGTGACCTTTAAAAAACACATCTGACAATTATAAAAATGTTATTAAAACTAACAAAAACTATCTAATACTACACTTTAAGACAATTATGAACAATATTTGAGTAAAAGAGGCCTTTTGTGTACATAGAAAAAGTGTTAAATTTTTTGTTCAGCTCATGATAAATGGGGGCAAAAAGTGTTGTGTTATAATTTTGTAATCTGTGTTAGTAAGCACTTCTACTTTGCCGAGATAATCATCCACCTACAGGTGTGGCATATCAAGATGCTGATCAGCATGAGTATTGCACAGGTGTGCCTTAGGCTGGCCACAATAAAAGGCCATTTGAAAATGTGCTGGGCTTGGATGTATTTTTTTGTAGAAAAAAGGCTCCTGTCTTGCCACTCTACCCCATTGCCCATTCATATGAAGAATACAGGAGATTGTTATTACTTTTAGCACACAGCCACTACTTGACAGAAATTCCTGCAAGTCATTTAATGTTGCTGTAGGCCTCTTGGAAGGGCTCCCTGACCAGTTTTCTCATCTTTTCATCAATTTTGGAGGGACGTCCTGTTTTTGATAATGTTTCTGTTGTGCCATATTTTCTCCACTTGATGATGACTGTCTTCACTGTGTTCCATTGTATATCTAATACTTTGGAAATTATTTTAATACGTTGGAAATTGTTTTTTCAGTCAGGAGAAACCCTTCTCCTGACTGATATCTTTCAACAATGAGATCCCTCTGATGCTTTGGAAGCTCTCTGCGGACCATGGCTTTTGCTCTGAGATGCAACTAAGAAAATGTCAGGAAAATCCTACTAGAAAAGCTGACATTTATTTGTGATTAATCAGTCACTTTATATGATATCAAGTGTGTAATTACTTCTATTTAAAATAAGTTTGAATGTGATTGGTTAATTCTGAACACAGCCACATCCCCAGTTACAAGGGTGTGCACACTTATGCAACCAGGTTGTTGTAAGGTTTTTATTTTTAATTTCCCCCCCTCGAAGATTTCAGTTTGATTTTCAGTTGAATTCTTCATATTACAGGTCACATTAAAAGTGGAAAAAGTTCTGACATGAGTTATCTTTGTCTCATATTTTTACATCACTAAAACCTGGCATTTTTGCAGGGGTGTGTAGACTTCCCCAACATTTTTTTTTTCATTTTGAATATACCCTCTCATTTTAAATAATCATTAATGAATTTGTTTGAGGTGTTAGGTTTATTAACACATTTTTTAACTACTAATTTGGTATCTATTTGGTTACACACACCGCTTCATATTTTAGCCCTCTTTCCTTGTAACTACATTGTAACTACGTAGGAACAGACAGCGCTTCAAATTATAGCCCTCTTTCTTTGTAACTACACCGTATCTACGTGGGAACAGACACAGCTTCAATTTACCGCCCTCTTTCCTTAAAACTACACAGTAACTATGTGAGAAACTATGTGGGAACAGATACCTTTTCAAATTACAGCCCTCTTTCGTTGTACTTACACTGTAAGTGTTTTTGGTAGCTTATAAAAACTAGTTCAAGATGATGGACTTCTAGGAACTTACATGGTACGTAAGGGTGAGGTACACAATGTATGGGAAAGAATAAGCTACAACAGGATGATGGCATGAAGGTATCTTATGCGGTATTAATTGAAAACTAATGATTATTTATTTTAATTTGATCAGGTTATTGGGTTGTTATTATGTTTTAATGTTTTTTTTCCACCAAAAGCTAATGGATTAATTGTATCTACTTTTGGGAACAACAACAATTTAGGAGATTAGCATATTTAAAGTGTGCTTTCTAATATTAACCTTTAATTATACTCAACAACAATGAAATCTGACAAACTCGTATTTGTTAAGCCTATCAACATCATACGTCAGCTTCTCGCTTTCAATGCGACAAAATAATAACCAACATTGGAGCGCTTTTGAGCCGGCATATTGGAGAATAAAACATTTATGTGGGCACCTATTTTTTAAGAGAAGCAGTGGGTACTGTAGGACACCCAACAGATGACTGCTTTCTGTGGCTTGATTCCTGACACACATCTTTAATCACTTCATACATTTTTGATTGATATCAACGCGGCTTTTGGTTTGGCATGAACCGATTGCCCAAAGCATGTGTTGGCATGATGAAAAGTTGCACAAAGCGGAGAAATGTGCATCATCTTTCTTTTCTATAAAATCCTTGATTCTTTGAGCAAAATGACAATTATATACTTTCAAATTTTTTATCACGTATCTGTTTAATGAGTTGTTTTGGAGTAGTATCGTTCTTTGTTCATACAGTAAGGGAAAAAGTATTTAATCCCTGCTGATGTAATGTTTCTGTGGGGGGACGTAATTGGTTAGTGGCAATTCTGTGTGTAGGTGGATGATAAAAAAGTATATTTTATCCATTTTAGAATAAGACTGCCTTATCAAAGACTTATCAAAGGCTGATGATACATAGGAAGCTGTCAGGCTAAACAGTCTGGTTAAGTTTATGTGCTCGGTCATAGGCACGTGAAAAGAGAAGTGTTTTTAACCTGGCTTTAAAAATGTATACGTTTGGGGCACGTCTAAGATCTTCAAGTAGCTTAATCCAGTTGTGTACAGCAAACTGCTGAACGCAGCTTCTCCTTGTTTAGTTTAGACTCTGGACTCAACTAGCTGACCTGTGTTCATGAATCTAAGAGCACTACTTGGTGTATATTCTTCAAACATATATGAAATGTATTCAGGTCCTAAACCATTCAGAGATTTATAAAATAAAAGCAAAATGTTTAAATCTATTCTGTAACTGACTGGAAGCCAATGCAAAGATTTAAGAACCAGATTGATGTGCTCTGTTCTATTGGTCCTGGTTAACATACTAGCAGCAGCATTCTGAATGAGCTGCAGCTGTTTTACAGTTTTTTGGGGGGAGTCATTACAGTAGTCAACCCTAGATAATAGCATGGATGAACTTCTATTGGTCATTTTTGGGAATCCAAGTCTTTGATTCTGGCTATATTATTAACATGATAGAACTCTGTTTTGGTGACCGCTTTGATATGACTGTTAAATGTTAGTTCTGAGTCTATCAGAACACCAAGATTGCCCACTTAATCCATGGTTTTAAGAGCCTGAGAATCCAGTTCTTTACTAAAATATTTCATGTATTTTTGTTTCCAAACACAATAATCTCAGTTTCATCTTGGTTTAATTATAGAAAATGTTGGTTCATCCAAGTATTTATGTGCTCTATGTAGTGACACAGAGAGTCTATTGAGCTGTTGTTATAGTGTTCGAGAGCTATATATATTTGAGTATCATCGGCATAGCTGTGGTTGTTAATGTTGTTGTTCTGTAGAATGTGGCCCAGAGGTAGAATATAGAGATTGAGCAGAAGCGTTCCGAGAACTGATCCCTGTGGTACTCCGTATGTCCACCCTATCAGATTCATGATTACCAATGGTGACAAAGCAACTCCGGCCATCTAGATAAGATCTGAACCAATCAAGTACTGTCCCGGAGAGTCCTACCAGCCTATCTATACGTTTTCTATGATCTAAAGTGTCAATTGCTGCACTGAGATCCAGAAGAACCAGAACTGTTATTTTATCGGAATAAATATTTAGCCGTATATCATTTAAAACTTTAATCAGGGCAGATTCAGTACTGTGGTGAGGTCAGAAGCCTGATTGAAATTTGACTAAGAGACCGCTTGAGGTCACAAAATTGCTGAGTTGATTGAAGATAACCTTCTCAATGATCTTGGCTATAAAAGGGAGATTTGATACAGGTCTATAGGTGTTCATTATCGATGCATCCAGTTTTATTTTTTTAATAGGGGGTTAGAGGTAGCTGTTTTTTGAGATGTTGGGAAAATGCCTGATTGCAGAGAGCTATTAACTATTTGTTGTAGGTCCATTGTTTTTGAGTAATTTAAAAAATATATATATTCTGATGGCAGTGTGTCGAAACAACATGTGGAAGCTTTAAGATATTGAAGTGTTTCTTCTAGGGATTTTTTATCAATTGTATTATATTGTGACATAATAAACAAGTTGTCTTGGTGGTTGGAGTGATGGTACAGTGTCCTTGTTAGACCTCGTAGTTCTGATGGTCCGTCTAATACTTTTATTTTATCACTAATGAAACATGCAAATTCATTACATTTCACAGTTGACATGAGGTCTGCTATCTGATTGTAAGCTTGTAGACCATGACAAATAGAGTACCGGTATTGTTGATCATTCCCGATAAATGTTGCTGTCTAGCCCTGCGTAACTCATTGTTGAAGCTACCAAGGCTTTGTTTAGATGACCATACAACCGTTAAAGTTCTGTGAGGTCTGCCAACCAAACTCTTTGTTTCATGGGTCCAAATACAAGCATCTGTTTTCCCTGAGTTTAAAAACAAGATGGTCTCAGTCATCCACTTTGTAATATCTGAAAGGCATGCTTCCAAATAATATTATGTTTCATCAAAATATACAACATGACAATGACACCAAGCTCACCACCAAAGCAACTGTACAGTGGCTGCAGGACAAAAAGGTGAATGTCCTTGAGTGGGCTAGTCAGAACCCTAACCAAAATCAAATAGAGTATCTGTGGAATGACTTGAAGATTGCAGTGCATAAGCAGTCATCATGCAATTTGACTGACCTTAAATTATTTTGCAAGGAATAAGTCCAGTTGTGCATAGTTAGTAGAGATGTACAGCTCCGGAAGAAAACAAGACTACTGCACCTTTTTCTTTCCTTTCCAAAAAAGTTCACTAGGAAAGTTTTGAGTGAGGAACAGAAGCTTTCTATTCGCAGTGGTCTCTGAATTGTAACCCGTCTGTTCCTCACTGAAAAACTCCCTTTTTTACTTTTTTGGTAAGTAAAGAAAAAGGTGCAGTGGTCTCTTAGTATTCAAAGAGAGTCATGACTGTAATTTAATTGGTTCCATCAAGTAATAGATCAGGAGTGTTTTCATATATCAAAACAGGGTATTTTACTGTTTCATAATTTTTTTGTGTGTGTATTAAAGATTTGAATATTTTTTACTTGGGTATTTTACTATGGGCAACTGTGTGTAAATAAAGCCGGAATATAAATTTTTCCTCAATCAAATCAAAATCAATCAAATTTATTTTATAAAGCCCTTTTTACATCAGCAGTTGTCGCAAAGTGCTTTCACAAAACACCCGACCTTAAACCCCAAGGAGCAAACAACAGTAGTGTTGAACTTCTGTGGCTAGGAAAAACTCAGAGTGTTAAGTGCACCTTTCAAAGCGGGTGGTGACTTAATAATTTTTATTGCATATTTGTCAAACTGAATGGTTTCAGATCTTCATAAACGGTGCAATAAGATCAAAAGAACCTGAGTAAACAGAAAATTCTGTGTCTAAATTATAAATGTAAACTTAAACTTAACTTCCAGAAAAAAAGTTCCAACTTTTTTCCTGGTGGTCCCTGGTTGAAAAATGTATTGTCTTAGTTACGCAATCAACCCATCAAACTAATTCAGTTGATAACTGGATACAATAAGAGAAGACCCACCCAGACTTGATTACTACCAGCCCTGTTCAATTTAAACATGAGTTATATAGAACCTCATTGTGAATATGAAGTAGGCTTTATGGTCTCAACAAGCAGAACACCATGTCACAAAAAGTAATCCCAGGAAGAGATGAAAACTGTGGTTGAGATAAATCACTATAGAAAGAGTTACATTTCTAAAAATAGAATTCACAGGTAATTTGCAAAATGGTAGCTAAGAGAAACATTAGTGTTAGTCTCACATTTGCAAAAAAGCTAACTAATGACCCCCAAGCGATTTTGCATTATGTTATGTCAAACGTGGAAATTTATGGAAGACACCGGTCCCATGTCTTCCATTATGTGAAAAGAACATCATCCCAAAGGTCAAACATGATGGTGGAAGTGTAATGATGTAAGGATGATTTGCTGCTTCATATGCTTGGAAGATTTGCCATCTTTTAATTCTGCTTTGTACCAGAGAATTTTGAAGGAGAGTGTCCAGTCATCAGTCTGTGATCGGAAACTGATGCGTAATTGAGAAATGCAGAATGACAAATATCCTAAACACAGGAGTAAGTCCTCCGCACAGTGGCTCAAAAGAAAAAAAATCTGTTTTTGGAGTGATCGATTCAATATCCTGACTTGAAACCCATCAAGATACTGTGGCAGGATCTTAAATGAGCAGTTCATGCTCAAAAATCCTTTAAGGACAGCAGTTCTGAAAAGAAGAGTTTGCCTAGATTCCTCTACAGCAGCATAAAAGATCGCTCTCCAAATCATAGGAGTTGGGTGCAGTTTATCCTGCTTAATAATGTGGTGCAAGCAGTTATGTTAAGTTCACATGGGGGCAATTACTTTCTCCCGCAGGAGTTGTGGTGTGATGTGTGTTTTGCTTAAATAATTAGAATTATCCTTTCAACACTGAATTTTGTGTTTACAGGGGTTCTCTTCATTTTATACAGCTCTGGACAAAATCTAGAGACCACTGCACCTTTTTCTTTTCTTTCTTAAAAAGTTGAAAAGTTTTGAGTGAGGACAAATATGTACTGATAATGAGTGTGACAAATATGTAAATATTGGAAGGGGTGAATAATTTTTAACAGCACTATACTGTATGTAAATAATAAATGACTATTTCACAGGTGTTAACATCTTTGAAATTCTAGAAGGGAGGTGAATTTGGCCCCCAACTTGCAAAAATGTATGTTGACGCTTGATCAAGTTCATTTTGTTGTAACATCTCTTCATGTATTTAAACATGTGTGGATTTACAACTTTTTTGAGCAGTTGACCAATAACGTGAGAGTTTAGATATGGGTTAAGCAAGATTTGTTCATACTATACAAAGACCATACTATACTGAGGACCAGGATGACCAGGCTCTGTCCCTAACCATGGCTGACGTGAGGAGAGTTTAAACAAAAAGTGACCTCTGAAGTCACCAGGTCCAGATGTCATTCCAGGCCTTATTTTCACCCCCATATTCAACCTCTCCCTGTCTCTGTCTGCAGTCCCCCCTGCTTCAAACAGACCACCATTGTCCCTGTACCGAGGAAACCTTCCATCACCTGTCTGTAGTACTGACCTCCACCATCTTGAAGTGCTTTGAGCGGCTGGTCTGAACTCACATCTCCTCCACCCTTCCAGACACCTTGGACCCTTTTCAATTTGCACACTGTCCCAGTAGATCGACGGACGATGCCATCACCCTGTCAACACAACCTACCCTCTCCCATCTTGAAAAAGACAAAACATATGTGAGAATGCAGTTTGTGGACTACAGCTCAGCATTAAAAACTATTGCAGACATCCAAGCCAACACCTTGAACTCGTTGTGTTCTTCAAACTATTCCTGAAAATGTTTTACTTTGTGGCAGGGTGCATTATCCTGCTGAAAGAGGACAATACCATCAGGGAATTCCGTTGCCATGAATGGGTACACATGGTCTGCAACAATGCTTAGGTAGGTGGTATATGTCAAAGTAACATCCACATGAATGGCAGGACCCAAGGTTTCCCAGCGGGGTCACTAGCCGGTGAAGCCACTTCCCTGAAATCAGGATGGGATGTCTGTTATTGTGCCCACTAAGCTTGCTCCTGGGTCTCATCTCCAGCAATGATGAGACCGCTTACAGAGAGGAGGTAAAGAATCTGGCTAAATAGTGCCAGGACAACAACCTCTCTCATAATATCTGCAAGACTTAGGAGATAATCATGGATGGTGCTGAAGTGGAGAGTTTCCCGGTGTGTTCATTAAAAAGTGAAGCGAACCTTGGCAGTGCAAACTGCCTAAAAACAACAATACTTCCTGAGAAGCCTGAAGACATTTGGCATGCCTGTAAAAATTCTCACCAATTTCTACAGGTGCACCATTGAGAGCATCCTGCTGCAGATCACAAATCCCTCCAGAGGGTGGTGAAGTCTGCAGAGCACGTCATGATGGGGATGCCACCCCCCCCCCCATGCAAGGCATACACAATGCCTTTTACATGCACGGAACATCATCAATCACCCAGGCTATTGTCTGTTCTCACTGTTGCCGTCTGGTAGATGCTACCGGAGCATCGGGGCACGCACTTACAAACTCAAACTGTTTTTTTCCCTCAGGCCGTAAGGCTCTTCAACCAGCAACCTTGATCTGTTATCTTACTGATCACACATAAACATTACAAAGGCTTTGATGTATTCCCATGTACATTCAGTCTATAAATAATATTATTTTGTATGTACAATTCATTGACATATTAGACATACTGCACTTTCCGCTCCGGAAAAAAGAGACTACTACTTTTTTCTTTCCTTTCCAAAAAAGTGGTCAAAAGGAAGGTTTTACGTGAGCAACAGAAGGGCTAAAATTAAGAGACCACTGCAAATGCTTCTGTTCCTCTCTCAAAAATGTGCTTTTAAACTTTTTTGGAAGGAAAGTTGTCTCTTAATTTTTTATGGAACTGTATAATATTCATTATATCTACCTATATTTTTCATATTCCCCATCCTTTTTATTTTATTTTATTGCTGCTAGTTTACATTGTTATGTATATTATTGCTATGCTTGCCATATCTATAATAGTCAATAATTCTACCCATATTGTTCATCTACCCCATCCTACCCTTTTTGCTGCTTGTTTACATTAAGTATATTATAGCTTTACTTGTCATATCTATCATATTTAACAATTCTACTCATATTGTTATCTTCCCCATCCTGCTCTTTTTTATGCTATTTTACATTGTTATGTAAATAATTGCTATATTTTACCTTAAATATTTCTTAATTCTAACTACGTAGATGTCATGTGCCATGTCACAATTTATTCATTGTGCAGGATGATGCTGTGTTATACAATGCATTTGATCAAATAAAACTTTGAAATGAACTTTGAACTTCCCATTATAAAATAAATCCATAAACTTACTAGTGCTTGGATTGCCCTCTCTCCACAGATTTGATCCTCCATCAGACAGTGCCATCTGAGTCCCTATCTGTGGACACATTCTCTTATAAAAATGATGTCTATGTGGCCATTGCAGCACCCAACACAGAAAGTTGTATGGTTTTACAGTGGGACCACATTGAGATGAACTTCAGGACTTACGACAACATCACAGGTATTTGGTGGCATGATATCTTATGTTACTCAGGGTGATATTCTTTATTTGCAAGTATACTGGGGGTAATAAAAAGCACAGCAACAATATAACAGTTACTGAAACGATAAGTTAAATTGTAATACATATTGAACATCCATGATATTAAAAAAAAAAATCAACCATGTTTTGTGGTTATATAATGTTTCTGTACCTTTACTTTGTTTACAAACATTAGGGTAAAATAATCTGATATATTTGTGGTTTTAAATGGTTACAACATTTAAAGTAACCTAATTAGGTCTTTAAGAGTTATTGGATAAATATCATACCGTACTTTTATCTGTCACAATATGCATGCAGCATCTCCAGATTGCCCCTTTAAACCTGATGTTAGTATAAAGTATATGCAGAGACATGATGATTATGCTGTATAAGCAATTCAAATCTGCTCATTGATAACCGAGATCTCCTGTATATTTAAAATGTTTCAGTGTGTTTACTGATTATGTATATTTTTGCTAGAAAACGAATGTAAGGGAACCACATAATTTATAAGCATTAGTCTAGTGCTGCTTCTTGAGACGTCCATTTATATCTTAAAAATCGGCAACTGCCGGCAGTAACACTTGTTTTTGAGAAAGGTATATTTTTCACCAGCAGCAAAGGCATCAGTGGGTGGTCTTTGAAACTACCGGGATATTACATCATCCGGGGCAGAATTCCATGCTGCCATGATCTATGATCAATATTTGCTATAAAAATAATTAAATAAATAATATATACATATAATCTAATATAAAAGCAATACAAATATTATTTCTATGTGTTATCATGTTTATTGTATGGTATTTCTACCATTCATGTCAGTTTCTTTGTTCAACTTCGGCCATTTGGGCCACTGCTGCTGCCACTGGGGTTGGGACAACTTCTGCCTCTTTACTACTGGGTGATGGCCAGACAGAGACAGTGGGCAGAGACAGTTCGTGCTAATTCACAGTGACAGAATACATTAATCAGCCTTGGAGCAATGGAAGAAGGTGGCCTGGGCTGGGTGCGTGGGCATTACTTACCTGGAGAACACATGGCACCATGATGCACGATGGGAAGGAGGCTAGCTGAGGGAGGCTTTAGGCAATGTTCAACTGGGAAACCTTGGTTTCTGACATTCATGTGTATGTTACTTTGACACGTACCACCTACCTGAGCATTATTGCAGACCATGTGCACCCTTTCATGGCAACAGTATTCTCTGATGGCATTGGCTTCTTTCAGCAGGAAAATGCGCCCTGCCACAAAGCAAAAATTGCCCAGGATGGTTTGAGGAACACAACGAGTTCAAGGTGTTGACCTGGCCTCCTAATTCCCCAGATCACAATCCAATCAAGCATTTGTGGGATGTGCTATTAAAACAGATCCGATTTATGAAGGCCCCACCTTGCAACTTACAGGACTTAAAGGATCTGCTGCTAACATCTTGGTGCCACTTACCACAGCACAACTTCACAGGTCTACTGGAGGTGATCATAATGTTATGTCTGAATGGTTCATATATTATTGAACAACAATCACAGAATATAACAGCTTGGAACTGTGCCCCAGACAATGCAAAATCACAGCTGGTACAAAGACTGCCAACTGCTGCTTTCACTTGCCATCAGGGTTCATGCTGCTCTGCCTGCCATTAGCGTATAATAAACCTTTCACAAAAACTAGGCGTTACCACCAGAGGTTGTCGTTTTGGTATGAAAACCCCTTAAAGGGTTCACGGTATCTTTGATATCACGTTTAATATTATAAAGCCAACATTTTTAAATGTGTCTTTTGTGTGTCTCAAATCTCAGGCCAGTCGATTGTTGGATGCAAGTCGGTCGTCATCCAGAACCAGGTCTTTGTCATTGTGGCCCAACTCTTTGGTGGTTCGCACATCTACAAGTTTGATGAGGACCAAAGCAGGTTTAACAAGTTTCAGGATATTGAGGTTTCCAAAATCTCCAAGCCCAATGATATTGAAGCCTTCCAAATTGCTGGTGAGTGGTTCTTTGTGATAGCAGACAGTTCAAAGGCAGGACTCTCCACACTCTACAAATGGAACGAGAAGGGCTTCTACTCCTATCAGTCCCTGCATGAGTGGTTTCGAGACACTGATGCTGAGTTTGTAGATCTGGATGGCAAGTCCCATCTCATTCTGGCCAGCCGCTCCCAGGTGCCAGTAATCTACCAGTGGAGCAGGAATACCCTGAAGTTTGCTCTGCAGGGCGAGATCCCCAACATGGAGGATGTGGTGGCTGTCAAGGCTTTCCAGATCAACGAGGACCTCTACCTGGCAATGACCCGCTACATAGGTGACTCGAAGGTTGTCCGCTGGAGCACCAAACAGTTCATAGAGATTCAAGCACTGCCTTCACGAGGCTCCATGATTCTCCAGCCATTCTCCTTCAAAGAGCGTCATTATTTGGCCCTGGGTAGCGACTATACATTCTCACATATCTACCTGTGGGACACTAATAACAAACTCTTTGAGCGATTCAAAGAAGTATACATTATGGCTCCACGCTCCTTTACTGTGGTTTCCACTGACCGGCGGGACTTTATCTTTTCCTCCAGCTTTAAGGGCAGCACGCAGATATTCGAGCATATCATGATCGACTTAAGTTTATGAAATATCCAGGGCTTATGTCATTCATTATAAAAGCTGACAGGGAGCTTTTTAGGGAGAACCTAAGACAGGGAGAGTCAGGAACTCAAATGGCATTATCTAATATTTCTTCTTATCTGTTTCTTCCAAATAAGCACCATGTTTGAATACCGTTTTTAATCAATGAAATGTGCCATAATACGGCTCTATTGACTTCGTATGCATACAATTACAGGTGCTGGTCACATAATTAGAATATGATCAAAAAGTTGATTTATTTCAGTAATTCCATTCAAAAAGTGATACTTGTATACTGTATACAGTCATTCCACACAGACTGATATATTTCAAGTGTTCATTCCTTTTAATTTTAATGATTATAACTGACAACTAATGAAAATCCCTAAATCAGTATCTCCAAAAATTTGAACTTTTTGATGATATTCTAATTATATGACCAGCACCTGTACTTGCGGTTAACCCAGAACTAATATATATTTTTTTGGAAATGTCTCCACCCTCTCAAAAACAAACATACAGATTAAGTCCTGCTGTTGCCCTATGCTGTAATGTCCAAATAACCCCTAACTAAATCCCCAACACCAGAACTACTGCTGCTTGTTATACCACACCTAACAGTAACTATAGTTTGGAGAAAATATAATTTTTTCACAATTGTTTTATCCAGCTGAAGTTATGCGTTAACAGGCTTTGGAGAAGATATGCGTTAACAGGCTTATTCCCTGAAGTTATGGACGTTGCATTCATATTTCTTCTGTCCAGCACCTGCTAATGGGAGATGCCGTTTTTCCACCATTATGGACATTGCACGAATCACACAGGTGTTTTATTATTCTCTTGGTCCTGCTGCACCACCCTCTGGCTAAAAATATTGATCAGTCCCTTTGCTTTGTAGATCGAGGGAAAGTTTGCATGAGCACAAACCTTTTACAACATTAATGTGTAACACAGATACCAGTCCTTAAACAATCGTTAGCAGTATATATCCAAAATGACTAGCAATGTTGATAAAGATGAGTAAAACGTTCTATAAAATGCGAATCTTCATTCTAAATGCAATACGATTCTAGGGTAACGACAAAAAAGACAAATGTCTCATAAAACCTTTTATATTTGTTACACTCTCTCTTTGCAAAGATTTTGACACCAAATCTTTTTCTGTAATTCTTTACAAGAAAATAATTAGGAAGGGATCTTAGACCATTCCATTATAAAAAAACATTCCAGATCATTTAGATCATTTGCACTGCGCGTATGGTGCTCTCCAATTTAAGCTGGATGTTTTCAATGGGATTCAATTTAGGACATGAATATGGTCAGTACACATTTAGATTTAGTGGTAAATTAACAATTTCTTCATTTTGTGCTTGGGCCAAGTAAATTGGGATCCAATTGCGGCTTAGTAAAGGCAACTAGGTTTTTATCTAAAATGTTCTTGTCATATGTAAAATTTGATGTCATTGACCTTAACAACGGGCACATAACCCGTGACTGCAAATTAGCTCCATGGCATAAAGGATCCATCGCCATATTTTAAATTGGTATGGTGTTTCCATACCCTTGAGAAACTTAACACAACACAGATGTGCTGACTAACTCTGAGCAAAGGACCATAGATAGGAAATGTTGCCTGATACTGATGGGCCCCACACATCCTGTCCATACCTCCTGCTAGGAGTGGCACTGACGGAAGCTGACACCCTCAAACATTCTAATTTGGTTAGCAACTTACTAGTGGTTCTGTATGGAGGAATGGTCTATGATCCCTTACGATTTATTTGACAAAATAAATAACAAATCAGGAAAAGGCTAGGTGCTTTTCTTGCATGGACAGGGTACATTGAGACATTTAAACAAGGGTGTCTATAATCACATAATTTTTGGGGAAGTACATTTATAGTTTGGTTAATAAAGTGCGTAATTCTGGTAAATTTCCTTGAATGATTAACAAAGTAAAATATGTATTGCACATACTATAGATTACTACAATGAAACTCATCATCTATCTTTATCATGGGTGCCAATCACTTTGGAGGTGACTGTGTATGTTTCCTTTCATGTCAATGTTGTCCGTATATGAAGTTATCTTTCAATTATTTGCTAAAAATCTCACTGCTGAACTAGACCCTCTGAGGTACTCTGAGGTTCCTCACAAAAAGAACTGTTCTCTTGAGCTCTTTTCAGCATGATTGGATCCCTGTTGTCCTGCTTAACTATTCCCAACAAACCACCAACAATATTCCTGCCAAGACTTTAACAGGAGCATTTCTAAGATTTTAGGACATTGATTTAAGGACATTGCCTACTGCAAAAGGGGAACCTTAATTGGGGGTTCCCAGATTATTCTATAAATAAATGACATAACAACTGCTAAATCATCACACAACCTTCCTAATGAACCTTCTTGCCTGATTTTTATGCTCCTCAATAAAACATACTTGAAATGTAAAAATATATATGTATAAACATTTTTTTATATGGAACGGGTGAACCATCACTTAAGTTTTCTGCCAAGTGTACAAGGTTGATAATTTTTTTGCTATGGCAATTAATTAATCCAACCCAGGCTACCTGACTAGTTGGAGAAACTTAGTTCATAGGCAAGATCTTTTGCATTTATTGCATTTAAGCTAACCATTTCTAACCAGCCACTTATTCACAAATACTAAAGTGAAATTAAAGCTGCAAGCAGCATTTCTGTTGGCCAAGCAGGGCACAGGAAGTATCTCACTCGAGAAATATTTTTTGCCATTTAAAAATGCCCAATGTCAGGATGTCCAATTGAAGAGGAAATCAAAACAAAACAAGACAAGACCTTGAAACCAGATAAGGAACCAGGCAACCCTAGTTCAACCGGCTCCTGATAAGAAGGGATGAATATTGTTGTCCCTGGCTGGTTTCAATCCGTTATTTTCTATGTAGCAGACTGTCTTTAATCAATACACTATTTAAATGCAACTTTTACCTCAGCCATTACATTTTTTATGAAATAATCTAGACAACAGAACATTTATTAACGGAACTAAAGTGTACATTCCTACAAAGATAACTGTAGATGTCTGTATAATGAGAACAATGATTCCAATTACTCCATGGCTGGTTGGTTAAAAAAAAGTATAAAAGGGTCATGTAATACAATTACTCTCTTAAATATATGAAAATCATAGTATTACAGAGTGGATATAGTGCATATTTTGGTGCTACAGCTGAAAAGTACAGAGTGGATAAACATTTCTGAGATTTAAATAGGAGTATCTGTATGCTGAGTGACAGGATAATGTGTGTGTGATTTTATGTGGAGATATAAGTGTGTGAGCCTGTTAAACCACTTGTGCCTTTTGCTTGCACTAGTTTGCCTCCTTTGGTGGCTATCAGAGAATCGGTGAGCGCTTGCTCTGTCTCTGTGTCTGCCCTGTTGGATATGAGCAGTGGCGATAATGAGTGGCTTGCCCCTCATTGTTGCCCTGTAGCCTGTAGGTTGTCTATTTTTGCTTGTGCATGCTCTATTCCCTTCCCTCTTCAGTGTTATGGTAAGAGCAAGGCTAACAATGTTCAGGGTAGGGAGTCCTCTCGGTGTGTTATACAAATAACTACTCTGTCCTCCCTACCCGCCACCTCCCTTAAAGATAAGTGCCGGCTAGCGGGTAGGGAGACGTCTCCCATCCCGCTGCCTGCCAGCACTGAGGGTGCCCGACCTCATGTTTCAGCCAGGCTGGACCATGCCAGCGCTCTACACGCCTTCGGTGAAACATTTACTTTTGTTTGTGCGGTGTTCCTCTCTCTCCCACGACTCCCGGTCTACCGAGCTAACTGAGAATTCACTTGGGCTTACAGACGTAACATTAGTGAATTCCCAACCCGCACGCTGTGATAGGCTCAAATGTCCGGTAATTCCGTTGGCTCTTGCCTCCGTAGCGTTGCCTGTTCCTTTTGATTTAGACACTGATGTTTACACTACCCGGTGTCTCCTTGGCAACGCGTCCTCTCTCAGGGTGCAACATTCATGTATGCAAATGTCAGGTTCCTCACTCAGATTCCTATCAGTGAGAGCTCTGTATCTGGTAAGCAGCTAGGTGGCCGAGTGGACAGGGCACTTGGCTGGGGACCTGGGTTCGCCTCCCGATTCGGCTACCAATTTTTCCCTTCCCTTTCTCTCTCTGCCCTCCTTGGGCCGTGTCCCCTCTTCAGTCGGGCTCTGCGGCAGAGATTTTTTGAACCAATGCCCCCTAACTGCGTGCTCTTCGTCTCTCAGCGTATTATTGCGAGTGGCGTCATCAATGTACCATGTCAGCCTGGCTCGATCGAACGATAAGGCTGAGTAATCTTATTCAGTTCCGCTTGGCCCCACACCCTTTCTCCGGAATCGTGGAAATGGTGATGTTGTCGCCCAACAGAGCATCTGCTCTCCTGTCAGTGGTGACGGAACTGCTGGACAAAGGAGCGATCTCTGAGGTCCCGGAGTATCTCAGACAGGACGGTTTTTACTCCTGCTACTTCCTGGTTCCCAAGGAGTTGGGGGGAGTGAGGCCGATCTTAGATTTGCACAATCTCAATGCGCATGTTGACAAACGGCCATTCCGTATGCTCACCACCACTTGCCTTCTAGAATTCTTCCTGCCAGGAGATTTCTGTTCGAGCATAGACGTCAAGGATGCCATGTCCCGATCGTTCACAGACACAGGACGTTTTTCTGGTTAGCCTTTCAGGGCAGGGCCTACGGGTATACGAGGATTCCGTTCGGCTATGCCCTGGCTCCGTGCACATTCTGCAAATGTATGGAGGCGGCACTGGAGCCCCTACGCAGAGAGGGCATCAGGATATTAGCCTATCTGGACGATCTCCTGATTTTGGCATCGTCCCTGGAGCTCACCAGGATTCACACATTCCGAGGTGTGATTCTGCGCTCTCCATCACTATCAGGGACTCAACGGGACCTTTTTAAGGTGTTGGACACTCTCTGTGAGCCTCCATTCGAGCCCTTGCCACAGTGTTCTCTAAAGTTGCCCCCCCAAGACTGCCTTGCTCATCGCTTTGTGCTCTGCTAAGTGAGTGAGTGATCTCTGTGCGTTTTAAGTGCGCCCGGGATGCCTGGCTATCAGAGGAGATTTAGGCTGCGCAACACATAGGCTTAATCCATCCTTTGTTCCAAAGGTAATCACCAGCTCTTTTCGATCTAGGGTTGTTGAATTACAGACACTCGCATGCGGAGGCTCCACTGTCTGTTCCCTGTTCGCGCTTTCGCTCTGTACGTAAAGAGCACCAGGTCTATCAGACTGACTCCCCAATTGTTTATCTGTTATTCAGATTCCCGGTTTGGTCATCTGCTTTCCAAGCAGCATCTCTCCCACTGGCTTTGTGACTGCATTGCCTTGGCTTAAGGAGCATCTGGCTCTGCTGTTCCGGAGGGTTTTTGTGCACAGTCCACGCGGGGTGTTGCAGCCTCCTTTGCTCTTTTCCATGGAATTGGAGTAGATGACATTTGTGCCGCGGTGTCCTGGTTGTCACCTTCGGCGTTTGTGCTGGATGTTTATCCCACATCCCTTGTTTTTTTCAGTCCTTGGTGCAACTGGCCAGGGTCTGTGAATTTTGCTGGAGAAATCTTGTTGCCTTGTTCTCTACCCAGCTCTAAATAACTGTGTAGTTTGTGTGTATCATTGGTTTTGCCACTGCGTGCCAATGCTTTAGGCTCAGGTTCGGCTTTCCTTGTATTGTCTTTTTCCATGTATCCCCATGCCCCTCGTTTCGCTATGTGTGGTGCGTGAGTGTTTTTGTTGCGTTTAGGTCACTATTGTTGTTTGCTACCTGGTGTTTAAGGCCAGGTGATCTGTGAAAGCACTTTTGACAACTGCTGATGTAAAATAAAATAAAATAAATTTGATTGATCGTTTCCCTTTCGCTTGAGGTCAAAATCCCTTCTCCCTGGGGTGGCCAATGTGTTCATATGTCGGCTTGGGGGAAAGGATTTCTCATCATTACGCATTCGATTGTCCCCTCTCTGATGTTTCGTCTTGGGGTTTTAGGGGACGGTTGTTAATTGGACCCTGCAAGCATTACTGGTTGATCCTGCAGGGAGTACATTTTTGGCTCGCTCGCTCTACCGTGAACCACAAGCGGAGCTTGACAACATATAATGTTAGTTACCGGGAATGTAACTCCGGTTATATGAGTGGAGAGATTTATGGCCTTATACAATAATAGACCCGTCTACCTCAATTTCCGTCGATGATGTCAGCAGTATGGTTTGAGTTATAAACTTTTCTTACATAACTTTTAAAGACAATGGTCAAATGGTCCCTCACACCAATCGTCATCAAAATCCGTTAAGCGGTTTTGGAGGAGATGTAGTTTGAGTGGGTTTTAATTTGTAGCAAAATCGTCTATAGCGTCTAAGAGGTATTTCTTTATGGGACTTTTTCTGTCCATTCCTGGCTGACACATTTACGAGTATGGACTTCTGAAGTCACAGACCCACCCTGCTCAATTTCATTCACTGATTTCCAGCCATATTGTTTGTGATATGAACTTTCCTTATATAGCTTTTAAAGATAGGTCATTACACCAAATGGCATACAAATACGTTCAGCAGATTCAGAGGAGATGTCGTTAATGTGTTTATCACAAAATTCTAAATGGAGGAAAACCAAAGGGGTGGATTTAAAAGAACCCAGAGACTTTTTTGGTCAGAATGAGAAGTGGCTTATCTGAAACTTGGTTGCTTGACTCTGTGATATTCAGTTCATGAGATATAACTTAAATTTTTTCCATATTCAACTGGGTACAACCGCTCCAAAATCAGGTCATTCGGACATTTGCACTCTACAATCAAGCAAAGTTTGACCCGTTTTGAAACGGCGGGACCGAGCTATGGACCTCAGAAAATGGCAGTTGAGAAGAAAAATAAATATAATTAAAGCTGCAAACAGCATTTAGCGGGTTTCAGCATCGAAGCTTTAAATTGTAAGATTGCTAATTTTCTCAACCTATATCCGTAGTCACAAACAATATGACATGTAGTTTTTTATTTCCTTTTGGTGACCTCATGTGGCCAACTTGAAACATCATTTACACAAAGTAAATTCATAACCTTGATCATGTGTACCAAATGTAATCTCACTGAGTGGCAAAGAAAAACAGATAGTTTTATGGCGATTATACCACTGAAAACAATTGCAATACAACATTTACCACAAATGGTATTATAATAAAATGTTCTGCATTAGGTAAATATGGACACTTCAAAATTCTGACACTATCAGAAGAGTACAACACCTTAAGCAGCAAACAATGCAAATAGGAAGTTGTTTGAATTTGGCAGAATGTAATAAATGCAGCCTAGTTGTTTGGTAAATATAACTGAATGGAAGTCTTCCCCAGGGCAGAGCATGTTGTAAGACATTGATGGGGTCAGAAGAGATAACCATTCTCATTTTTAAAATGTAAGTTTCCTTCTATTAACATCAATGATTAAGCAAACTATTTCTCTTAGAATTGTTTAATTTTGATGATCAAAAGACTACTTCAGGTGGTAACAATAATACCAATACCTTTCTAAACTTTAATTTATCTGGAAAATACCCTCCCTGTTCTTACTGTAAAAAATGTTGACTTTGGTAGCGCACGGGCATACAGACCGTGTTATTGTTGAATTATATTTTAGCTTTTATGTTAATTTAACTGCCATGTCTACAATGTAAAGGTGCAAGTGATACATTTCTAAGTTAGAAGTGGAATTGTAGAAACAAATGAAAACAAAAAATACTTAACTACTGAGAATTGATTATCTACTAAGGCTAAAACATAACACCCTCTCTACCAAAGGCACATTTTTCAATGCTAAAACATTGGTTATAATGTTCATGTCACCAGAATAATTTAAGATTAACTAATACTAGTTTAGACTGAGACTCTTTTACCATTTATTTTTGATGAAACAGTCATGGCAACATTGCATTCCACTAAACATTTGCTTACATTAAAAAGTCATTGTACAAATGAAAACAGTGAATAAGATAAGCTACAAGAACATAGATTAGCTACATTAGATTAAACTAAGATTAGATAAATATATTCCCATTAGCTAATGGTACCAGCTAGCTAACGTTGATAGCATTTATTGGTAATGTTAGCTATGTTTTGACTCTGCTAGGAAGTTTTTTTTTAATGAAATAATCATGGTAACATTGCACTCCACTTAATATTTGCCTATAGTAGCAAGTCATTGTACAAATGAAAACAGTACATTATGTAGAAGATTGATTAATAATGCATATATATTATATATTAAGGATGCATAAATATATTCAATTTGCATAAATTAAGTCTATTAAATATGTGTTAAATATGTAGGGTTTGTGTATATGATATACAGGCTGGATACTTTTCTCTGTCTAGGAATTGGGGAAACATGTGGTTAAAAATGGCTATAGCTTGTCCCCCTCTCCATCCGAACTCTTGCCAGCAAATCCTTGTTCTCCTTTTGGCCCCAGGCCCTTAGGATGGGGAGCATTAAGATGAGAACCAGATATTAGAAGAAAATAAAGGGGCCCCTTATAGTGTGTCTTTGTCATACCTAGGAACGTGCACACAAGTGTACTTTGTCTGTATATCACCTACAAGCTTGTAATAAACTATTAGAATTAATGTAATTATCTGCAACATTTTGGCGAGCTAGCCAGGAGGGCAATACCCCATATTGGGTTTGACTGACTGCGCCGATGGATGGAAGTTTCCGACTACTGAGCTCACTTACGACAAGGTAAAGCAGACACCTATGTACTAAAACATCTGTGTTAGAGTCGGTTATATTCTGCCGGACTTTACTGGGTAACGCCCTTCTCAGGAGAGACATTCTGTAGGAAACAATGCTAATGTAATTCATAATATAACCTACCAGGTTGATGTAGACTAAATAATAAAATTAAAAAAACATGATAATAAAACTGTCAGATTGTTACAGTTATTTCTGACCGTTAGACGCATAAGAAATCATAAAAAAAACAAGAGTAGAACTGTAGCTACATATACCCTTTGTTCGTGTGTTTGTGTGTGTCTGCGCTTGGTGGCCTCTTTGAGCCGCTGGAGCTATACTGTTTGTGTTAATTATAATGTTGTCCTGTTTTGTGTTATGTCATGACTGATGTTTCTAGAATAAGATGCACTGTTTTATTAATACAGAAATTCGATAAAAAATGTAATTCTTAATAAACGGTACCTTTGTTTGGCAAACTTAACAGCAATTTGGCCGCCCCTTAAAACAATCAGTCTGCGTGGGATTCACTGACAGAGACAAAAAAAGTGATTGGGTGTGCGTGCGTGGAGTGTGTGGAAATGCCAGCATTGTTTGTTTAGGGAGAATGAAAGTTGTTAATGGTCGTTGACACTGATTGAAAAAGATTTGATTGGATCAGCGAATCACCAATTACTTTATTTGAAATTATTTTCTGTTTTATCATATGGCCTATTATTTGTATGTATCTATAAAGTGTGTAATAATTATTGAAAAGATTTTGCTGGTCCACTCTGGGTTGAATGTAGATGAGTTCGATATTGAATCTAAGCAAGATAGATACAGAGTGTGGGACTGTGTTAGTCTGTTTTATTGCGACTGAGTATTGTCCACGATGTAAAGCCCTGAGGTGAAGAATAAAAATAGCTGTGACATAGGATAGGCTAAGTGGACAGGGTTGTGGACTGAGTGAGTGTGTGAGTGAACAGGAAGTTGAACTAGAAGGCTGCCCTGAGTGTATCTAAGCGGAAGTGCCAAGAACTCAAAGCTCCTCCCAATGCTCCTCTAATATAGAAGAGAATGGGACGGCTACTGAGGACAAGAAACCCCTAGACCTTTTGATGTGTAAATACCCTGCCTTTGCTAAAGATTTAAAACAGCTTAGTGAGAAGTGGGAAAAGTGGACTAAAGACAATACCCACCCATGGCCATCTGCTGGCAGCCAGTCAAAGCTAAACTTGAAAACAGTTCAACAGACACTAGAAGAAAGACTACAGAACAAGAAAATCTGATACAAGACAACTACTGTTACTAGCAACACACTCCTTCAGATATGGATGTCAGAGAACCAGCTGTACAATTGGAGGACAATTAAGAATGATAATAACAAATAAAATACCTCGAATGATGCTGCCCCATCAACAGCCCCACCGCCACCATACGCAACAAAGCTTACATCAGGCATTTATCCATCCCTGTCAATTTTACCCCACACTGTCAACAAGTGACACTGAAGGTGCAAGTGTGCATCTGGAAGGACAGATGATATTCAAAGGAAAGATGGAAGCATCCAATGAAGCAACTGGATGCTTCAACAGCTCAGGTGGAGCCTATAGCCTATGGGACAGGAGGATTTCCAGCAGCTGCAGACCACAGCATACCAAGAGATCCATATGCAGAAGGATGTGTCCCATTCCCTCCCAGGGTAGGAGCAAAATGTACGGTGAAGCCCTTATCACCTACTACCTCCCAATAATCTACAGAAGAAGAGTATGTGGACACCAAGATGGAAAACAAGCAAAGAGAAACCATATATGTAAGTGATGATGAAGCTAATGAAAGTGAAGACACATTGCAAGTAAGAATAGAAGGGAAAATGACTACCAAAGAAAAGAAGAGGACGAAAGTGTCCAGACAAAGTTCTCTGCCATTTATAGACCTGAATAGACATTGGGAAAAAGCTGACAATTCCCTGATATCAATCACAGAAATAGATGCTCTATTGCATAACAGCCATCTGGAACCTGATGTGAGAATAGCCCTAGAAAACAAAAGAGACTCATGAAAAGTGTTAATGAAAATGTGCAGGCAACAAACAAGATCATCAGTCAGTCACACCGAATCCAGGGACAGGAACCTGACTCCCAAGCCCTGATGGTGCACCTACCCAATCCAAATGCACCTGATGCACAATTTGGTCAACCTGTACCCTGGGGAGCAAGAGACTTACAGGCCATGCTCAACAAACTCCCTAAACATTCTGAGGGGGGAGGAAAATTGATTACTGCATTTGAGCAACAGACCGCAGGACTGCCACTATGTGTTGGGGACATCAAACAAGTAATGGCCCAAACGACAAGCACAGAAGCAACTGCTGTCCTTGCAGCTGGAGGTATTAGATGGAGCCTCAGTTAACCACTACAGGAATGCCTTTGGAAATTAGTGGACTATGCAACCAGACATGACCAAGCTAACTGAGATGGCATTGAAGGATGACATGCGCTGTGAACAGCTCATTCAGGACCTCCAAGAAGCCTGGATGGCGGAGACAGGTGAAAGATAGAACTCCAGTAGGACTACACAATTGCTGTTTTCACACACCCTGGTGAGAATCTACCGCAGCCAGTCCAGGTCAAAGTGAAAGACGTAGTGGGCTTTGATGCCATGGATTGGAACCTGAAATAAAGTCACATCAAACACCTTGTCAAGCGTTTCCAAGAGGCTCAAAAGGAAAAGACAGAAAACCTGAACCAATCGCCGGCAATGCTAATTAGAAAACAACTAGCAGAATTGGAGGACAGTAAGGAAGCAGTAATAACACAGGCAGCCATCTTAACAAACCAACCCACCCCTCTACACAAATGGCCACCCCAGCAGCAGTCGCATCCAATGTTGTCATTCAGAGATGTTCAGTTGACAACCCTGCTGAGCTACTTACCACGGCAGACGACGCTCTGGCTTTGCAGTGGTCCAGCAGACCGCACTGTGCGGATTTACCATTGAACACTTGGAAAAAATCCCATCCCATTATTCGGCACAGGCAGCTGAGTTATTGCCACTCACCCACGCTTGTAAATTACGGGATGACAAAAGACTGACTGTATATAGTGACTCCGCTTACACGGTTGGTGTAGTGTGTAGTTGGGCAGGTGTGTTGATAACTGACTGCAGCAGGATCCCCTGTTAAACATTGTGAATTGATTCGAAAATTGCTTGATGCTATGAAATTACCTTCAGCTGTTGCAATAGTCAGATGTGCTGCACATACAGGAGGTAAAGACATTGTGTCACAAGGTAATCATATAGCTGACCGTGCTGCTAAACAGGCAGCTGAAGCGCTGACCCCAGATGAGTTTCACGCACTCCCTTTAGAGGATTGTAGTGATTGCTCCCTGGAAGACTACTGAACATGCAAAAAGCAGCTGTCTCTGAACACCTGTTCTGGGTTTCCAGAGGATGCGTGCAGGACCCCGACTCCGGCCTGTGGCGCCAGGCGAGCTCTGGGAAAGTGGTTGCCCCCACAGATTTGATATCCTTTTTGTGTAGAGCGGCACACAGTGTTTGACACTCTCCAAGGGGGGAGGTGGTAAGAAAATTGTCAGCTGGTTTGTTCCAAATTGTGCAGAACATTGTCAAAATTTCATTTACCAATGCCAGACATGCCAAGAGCAATATATCAAAAAGGGAATTCAAACCATCCCAGGGACCAATGTTTCCACGTTTTGGCGTTTGCACTACACTTTCATCAGAAAATGGCACTCATTTCACAGCAGATTTGATCAAAGAGATGTGTAAGAGCTTAGGTATCAAACTAAAATTCTCATGTGTTTACCATCCTAAAAAGAGACAGCAATTAATTGGGTTGAATGTTTACCATTAGCTTTGATGAATATGAGGGCCTCCGTAAACAGAGGCACGGGAATGTGGGAACTGAGCATTAACAATTACAATATGAATGTACATTGCATTGGAAGTGAATGTGCCTATATAATGAGAAAAACAGAAATCTCTCTGTTTAGATTCTCTCTGTAGGTTGCGCTCTGATAACCACAGGAATGTTTACATTGACCATTTGGCTTTGTTAGGTGAACACGCCCCTCAATGTATATATCAGCTTGTAACCAACATTACAGTGAGAAGAGACTGCGTGAGATGAGATTGAGATTGTGTAAGGAAGACCAGGCCCGTAACCTCATGAACAAGACTATCTAATGCTGCAATAAACAAATGATCTACTCTCTCCTTTGACAACCTTGTACGCAAATTATTATTACAACCACTTGATTTCTAACAGGCCTTATGCCCCATGAAATTGTGACATGAAGACCAATGACTGTACCCTCAATGAGACCTCCAGGAGTATCTGGATTAGAAGAGTTGAGTAAGTATTTGAAAGGACTAACCTTTGCTTTAAGTTGTGTGTATTCACAGGTACAACAATCTCATGATCCACCACCAGAAAACCAGGACATCGTTGTACAACCAGGTGATCAGGTACTTATAAAGGTCTACAAGCGCAAATGGAGACAGCCAAGGTGGCTGAGGCTGTATCAAATGATCTTGAGTACACCAACAACGGTCAAAGTGGAGGGCCGACAAGGTTGGATTCACCTGAATCATTGCAACAGGTTAAAAGATCCGAACGAGGTGACCGCAAGTGGAGAGGAAGAATCAGAAGGCAACAGAGAATTATGAGCTGTGGAGGGTTCTTGTCATTAGCAATAGGACTGACAATAATGACAGTACTGATTATTGTAGGTCTAGAACCTTTTTTATTCCATGATAATGACTTAAAACTCAGATTGACCTAATAGGGGATACACATGCGCGATATAGAAGAAAGACAAAGCTTTTGGCTTTGATGCCTCAGTAGTAAGAATTGCAGACCCATGGACTGATAGAAACATGTGGTTTCAACAACTGACCCATTCTGTAAGATGTTGTTGAAATGGGTCGGCGTAATGATGCCAGATGGAAAAGAGGTAACCATGCCATTATTATCGGCCAAATACCCCTACCCAGGTGACCCTGTTGAAATTGATGATTACAAGTTAGAGGACTGTATGTTTGACGATGACTTTTGACATTAACCTCATCCCGGCATATCTGCTGAAGAAGGATTAAGGTAGGTTGTGTTATTGAGTGGATTCTAAATTACTCCGAAGGGTCTGTGTTTGTTTTCTCAAAATGTTGCTATTTTTTCAGATGTGTTCTGGAGATTGTGTGATCGACTGGGTGTAGATCAAGCACGTTCTGGGATTGGCAGACCTGAGCTGGATCCTATGTCATCTGATGTCTTGGAATCTCAGCCTGGCTCATTTCATATTCTACACTAATTACACTATTGTATTGTTTGGGGAATGTTTTTTTCATTTGAGTGAAAAAGGACTCGATTTTACTCTTTCACTAATTATGTAACACATGACAGCTTGTTGATATTTTACGTTTGTTTTTCCATGATATGTAACTCTAAGTATAGATTTGGTGTGCAAGTTTAGCTTAGTTGATATTTGTGATCCTTTTTGTCATTAGGTTTTCTCCATGACTGGGTTTTCCATAGGATAACGGTTGGGACTAAGTGCCCTTTGGTCTTTTTCCAATCCTTATCAAATTGTAGGATTGGTTGTTTTACCTTTGGGTTAAGTAGGATGTAATGAGGAAGTGTTGTTTTATGCTTTATATGAGGTTTTCAGACTGGTTAGTCTCAAAGGGGGGAAATGTGGAAGATTGGTCAATTATGCATATATATTATATATTAAGGATGCATAAATATATTCAATTTGCATAAATTAGGTTTATTAAATATGTGTTAAATATGTAGGGTTTGTGTATATGATATACAGGCTGGATACTTTGCTCTGTCTAGGAATTGGGGAAACGTGGTTAAAAATTGCTATAGCTTGTCCCCCTCTCCGTCAGAACTCTTGCCAGCAAATCCTTGTTCTCCTTTTGGCCCCAGGCCCAAATACGGGAATTCTTTAGCTTAGGTGTCCTACGGTCTTAGGATATGGAGCATTAAGATGAGAACCAGATATTACAAGAAAATAAAGGGGCCCCTCATAGTGCGTGTCTTTGTCATACCTAGGAACGTGCACATGAGTGTACATTGTCTGTGTATCACCTACACAGACAATGCTTGTAATAAACTATTAGAATTAAAGTACTGGATTCCTAGAGTATATATAATTAAGAAATTAGAATTAAGTGGACTCAACCTGTCGAACCTGAGAAGTGGAAAATAATTATCTGCAACAATTAATTAGCTACTGAGGCTGGAATTCATAACACCATATCTAAGATGCTAATTATTAATAGCTAAACTGTCTGATATAATGTTCACGTCATCAGATTAGTTTTAGATGGAGTAACTAGCCAGATTCCTAAAAAAAGCTAATAAAATCTAACTAATGAGGAAATATGAATTCAATGTACAGTATAGTGTGTGGCATTGGGGGTTAAAGAGGGACAACAATATATTGTTTTACTGGATGCAGCACAGTGCCCCATGATTTCACATTATAATCATAATTTTACAAACTCCTGAGTTTTTCATACAATACATTCACAGCGGTATTGAAGAGGTTATCCGCATAAGGTATCCTTTGTACATTACAGTGGCGGGATGGAAAATAAGGCCTTTACACACTGCATTGTCCCAGGCTAAGACTGGCCCGGGTTAGCTTAGCCTGTGTTCACACAAGAGTTTGTCAACTCTGGGCAAAGGCTTTACCCTAGGCTAAGGATTCACACTTGTGTTCATAAGCCCTGGGCCAAAAACCAAAAACAACACAACACTATTTTACATTATATGATAATCTGCAAATGTTTCATTCTCTCTGGCATGCGAATAATGTTTCTGTAGCCTAAAACACTGACACATGATCAATGTTACGCAACTGCGATTCAATTAACAACTTTGTGACATCAACTGATCAAGATGCCCACCTTGCTGGTATTTGTTTGTGTGACGACTACGCCATCTACTGCCCATCCTCCTCCTGCAGGAGGCGGGCTTCGGCGTTCGACATCACCGGCCTTCTGACACCATTGCCCATCTCATCAACTCATTGCACCTGTTGTCTCGTCTAGCACACCTGATCATCATTCAGTCATTACCCTCAGTATATATGTTCCCTCTGCTCCCTTTGTTTTTGTGTATTATTGTCTCACTGCCATGAGCATTGTCAAGCTTGAATTAAAAGAAACCAAACGAACAACACCGCTATCCGCTCCTCCTTGCTCACCTCTAAGAGCTGACAGTTTGTACAATTTTGTTAGTACGTTCTAATACTTTCCACATATTTTCTGGATATAGATCCAAAGCAAGCCACAATAATTACTTCATTATGATTTAGCAGGTATAATGAAATGACAAAACTTTGCAGAGTGAAAGGACCAAAACAGACGGAGCTGTTGGTAATGGTGTGTATCACAATCGTATGTAAATTAAGTGAAAGGGCAGCTTTTGTGATTGGACAACAAACGTTCTATGGTTTTTTTCTCTACCCCATTTCACACTGGTTATTTTGTCACAGTTTTTCTGGGGCTATCCCTGAAAAGTTGGAGCTTACACTGCTCCAGAGCATGGCCAGCTGGCCCTAGGATAAGGGTGTTGTTTTCCTCCTCAAAATATGCAAGTGGAAACATTTGCTTAGCCCTGGGTTTAGGAGGCCCTTAGCCCTAGCTTAAGGTGCAGTGTAAACACGTCTAGTGTGGTTGGACGTATTACACAATCTATCTCCAAAGCAAATGAGCACAACCAAATAAAAAACAATAACATCAAAGTAGGATTTTTAAATATTAGATTATATACTCTACATTAGCTTGCATAAGCTCTAACCATTTCACAGTGTGCCCCACCTTATAATATTATTTTATCTATTTTAAGTATTATTGAAATTGTCATTTATTATTTTCCCCACATAGTTATCCCTTTGAAAATGTAACCGACACACCACAGACCTTGATTTTGAAAGCAACATATGAAAATCGGAAGTCTTATTGTTGCTGACAAAAAAGACAACAGGGCTCAGTACAAATCAAAACAAAATATCAAACGCAAAGCACTGCATCTAACAATCTAAACCTCACAAAATAAATCTTAGATGTTCCTACATTACGTCCTAACTAGTTCTATCTCAGATGGGTATCTGGCTTTCCGATCACACTACCTGAAAAATGCGCACGTAAGCAAGCTAGGAGACTGCTATGTGCCAAAGAACAGGCTCATTATGGCAAACTCTAAATCTGATTGGTTGAAGAATATGACAATCAACAACCTCCTCCCCATTTGCTTCGACAGAAGACAGGATTAATTAGAAATTCTCAGGATAGATTTTCACCCGGATTCAGCACATGTGGAAAATCTGATTGGATAAAAGCTCTGATTTATATGAGTTGCATTGGAAACCGCATAACCGAGGCAGAGAAAAGCAATAAAACCACGTCAGTAGACTAATGGGAACAAACTTGCAAAACTGCAAAATACATCTAGTGTTAATATAAATATGTATTAAATTATAAAAAATATAATTTTCTGATTCTGATCTTTAGGCCAGCAAACAGGCCTCTCGTCAGCAGCAGTTTTGAAAAATACAGTGGGGCAAAAAAGTATTTAGTCAGCTACAAATTGTGCAAGTTCTCCCAGTTAAAAGATGAGAGAGGCCTGTAATTTTCATCATAGGCACACTTCAACTATGAGAGACGAAATGTCGGAAAAAATCCAGAGAATCACATTGTAGGATTTTTTATGAATTTATTGTTAAATTATGGTGGAAAATAAGTATTTGGTCAATAACAAAAGTTCATCTCAATACCTTTTCAATACTGTTATATACCCTTTGTTGGCAATGACAGATGTCAAACGTTTTCTGTAAGTCTTCACAAGGTTTTCACACACTGTTGCTGCCATTTTGGCCCATTCCTCCATGCAGATCTCTAGAGCAGTGATGTTTTGGGTCTGTCGCTGGGCAACACGGACTTTCAACTCCCTCCAAAGAATTTCTGTGGGGTTGAGATCTGGTGACTGGCTAGGCCACTCCAGGACCTTGAAATGCTTCTTACGAAGCCACCCCTTCGTTGCCCGGGCGGTGTGTTTGGGATCATTTTCATGCTGAAAGACCTAGCCACATTTCATCTACAATGCCCTTGCTGATGCAAGGTTTTCACCGAGCGGCCTCACACTCCGGTACGGTAGGTGGCGGTATGTGCACCTTCAATGGATGCGATCAGCTATTAATTTAAGGGAAGAAGAAGCACCTGAACGAGCCGTACGATTGGCTAACACGCTGTTAAACGTGAGAACTGGCGCGAGTTTTGTTATTTTGCTTCGGTGGCGGGAGATGACAAGTCGATTACTATCGTATTTCTGTAATTTGTTCCTGAAATTGAATCACGTTAGATATTTAAATGCTTTGTGTTCATTTGCATTTCTGAAAACGTTTGTGATCAAGCTTGTCTGGACTGGAGAAGGAAAACATGGATGATTTCGGGGTCTATGTGATTTTGGAAGAGAACGATGCGCCCCAAAAGCTTCTATGGTAAGTTGGCTGACGGGTTAAACATGTATTGTTAGTTTCATCTACACTAGCACATATACAGTGATTCTTCAAAGTCTATGAAGTTTAATGTTATCAATTAATAACATCAAATGTAGTTATTGTTTTATCAGTAAGTAACTTCGGTTGGCATGTGTGTAAAACGCTACAGTAGTATTGGCTCAACGAGCATGCACTGTACTGTACAGTACATAGCTGACATTCTCCACGTTGCACATTATTGTCGATAATTTATTTTACATTTCCTGTTACAAAGTGATAGAAATACTAAACCTGACAATCTGGTGAAAGTAAACGCTCTTTTTTTGATATTTGCTTGTAATCTGTTTCAAGCAGTAGACGATTTTGCCTATGTAACTACTGAAGTAGCTAGCTACACTGTGGTAAATGCCGTTTTACGTTTGATATTGGACAGATATTCAGACATTCAAAGCTCAATAGCTCACAAACGAGTGAAGCTACAGACCCCGGGTTAGTTTCATTTTGTAGTACAGAAGCAGTTCAACATTTCACAGATCTTGCTTTCTGTATGCCTAACACACGTTTTGTTACTGAAAGAGACATTTACCGCGAAAATGTGGCCAAACCGCACATAACCAACGCACGTAGCAAGGGAGTGTCAACAAAGTCCATCACCAACGTTTTCAAGACTGACTATATCGCATATGAACATCAAACCAATGATTAACTGTTCAGAATGAAATTGACGAATGCTGCTTTTTATAGCTAATAATATATGTATGACAGTAGGAGCACACACTGACGGTATTGTAGCGTTGGAATTTTCTTTTGTTAAAAATAAAAATGTTCAAACAAGGTTTATATTGCTCAGCTAGATGTATTACATGAGTCACAGTCCATGATTTTCCCCAAAAGAAAAAT
Organism: Esox niger; assembly: GCA_016801105.1. Classification (NCBI taxonomy): domain Eukaryota; kingdom Metazoa; phylum Chordata; class Actinopteri; order Esociformes; family Esocidae; genus Esox; species Esox niger. The sequence goes on along the minus strand of JACXGJ010003729.1, from coordinate 3,831 downwards.
TTGCTCTGTGTATTTGCAGAATGGCATTTTGTGTTAATTTACATCTACGTACCAATAAAAACAATGAATACACATTAAGAGCAATGACAACTCTAACATTGGCTTTTCATGACTGCGTTGAAGTGTATACTTGTCTAGCCTAGGCACAGCACATGAAACCACCGCTCACATGTGTCACATTTAACCTAAAAACAATGAGAACAGTAACTTTAATTTATATGTTTAAAATAATTCTGCAGACACTCATTTAGAGCTATGTAAATGAGCAACTTTGGTAAACTCTCTCGTATTAATGTATTCTAACAAGCAACCTTGTATTTCCTGTCCATACACTGAACCAATAGGATATCCACATAAAACTCTTTATTTTATTAGAAAATAGATGTACTGTAACGTTTTTAACAAAACAATTATATTAAATACATAATCCTCACTACATGTAAAGTATAAAGTATAATAGAAAACATGTCACTGACCAAGTCTGCTTTTTGACCACTGTCAGGGTGTTTGTCTGTGGCACACATTGAGCAGTGGTCTGCTTTCTTGAATTCTGTGAATAACATTCATAGTAATATACATTTAGTACATATGTTTGATTCAATCATTTCGATACTCGTACAGTTCTGTTGAGACTTTCTTCTACATACCGGATGCTAGAAGAATTTCCACAGCCATTGTCTCCCTTAAAACTGACATCTGTTGCGCCGAAGGGTCTATTTGAAAATGAGTTTGTACTTTGGGGAAAGTTTCCATCACTTCTTTATCGTTGTGCCCGGCTGGGTCCACAACAAAAACTTGCTTGTTTGGAGTATGCAGATACTGTGCAAAATTGTGGATTTTAAATTTTGAAAAAAGCAAATCAAGATATCATATTCACAAACAATAGAATTAATAAAATAATTCTTACCAAAAACTTCAAATTATTGTTATTTACATTGATGAAACTTATCACTGCGGTGTAATTTTCAAATTTGACCTGCAATGTCAGATTTTACATTTAGTCCCTTTAAAACAGAAGGTTATTTAGGATTTCACAAATATCATTACATTTTTACTTTTGGAATTGTTTGTTGACTGACTTATTTTCTTGGTGCCTTAACAATGACACCAGCTGAATAGAAGTTAAGAATGTAAATTCTTCTTTCATTTCCAGTAACATGACTTTTGACTTGAAGGTATGATTCAAATGTCTGAGGAGAGATATCAACAACCGATTGTCATGAGGTGAATATAAGGCAGTAGGACACAGATGCAGAGGTTTTATTTTGACCATGACGCACACATTGCGTGCACACACCAACCAACATGTATCTTCAGATTATATTGGAGAAATTAACATATGCAGGGTAGGATTTAATATAAGGGAGACATTATTTTACTAACCACACAAAGATGGAGAATACATTTTTGGTAAAAACTCAACTTGTCGTGTTTGGAGGAGAAAGAATGCTGAGTTGCATCCAAAGAAGACCATACCTACTGTGAAGCATGGGGGTGGAAACAACATGCTTTGGGGCTTTTTTTCCTACAAAGGGACCAGGATGACTGATCCGTGTAAAGGAAAGAATGAATGGGGCCATGTATCGTGAGATTTTGAGTGAAAACCTCCTTCCATCAGCAAGGGCATTGAAGATGAAACGTGTCTGGGTCTTTCAGCATGACAATTATCCCAAACCCACCACCCGGGCAACGAAGGAGTGGCTTCGTAAGAAGCATTTCAAGGTCCTGGAGTGGCCTAGCCAGTCACCAGCTCTCAACCCCACAGAAAATCTTTGGAGGGAGTTGAAAGTCCATGTTGCCCAGCGACAGCCCCAAAACATCACTGCTCTAGAGGAGATCTGCATGGAGGAATGGGCCAAAATGGCAGCAACAGTGTGTGAAAACCTTGTGGAGACTTAAAGAAAACGTTTGATGGTAAAGTCAGAACAGTTTTTGCTGGACTGTGTAAGCTGGCTAAGAAGAGTGAATGTCTCTGACTGACTGACAACCCCTTCTTAAATAGCGTAGTGGTTAGAGAAGCAGACTTGTGAACTATAGGTCCCAGGTTCGTCTTTCCTCGCAGGCAAAGCGTTGTACGTGTTATGTATCTACATTATAGTAAGCCTTAACTGAAACTTCACTTCATCTGCTTATCCATCGTCGGGTCGCGGGGGCAGCAGCTACTTAACTGAAACTGTATACGGTAATATTGCGACTGTTTCTGACATGGAAAAGTTCATCTTCAGTCTCGCTAGCAATTGCTCAATTCTTATGATTATTCCTTGGAAGTTAGTTGATACTAGTAAGCCTATTACTGGCTAATTTGCTGTTAAAACGGCCCGTGGCTAAAGCAATATAGTTCATAGACACTATGGTGGAAGTAAACGTAATAACAAACGTTAGTGTAACACAATCCTCAATGGAGTCTAGCTTTTGAGAGCAACAACATTTATTAATTATTTCTGGTGGATTCCATGATTCTCGTCTTTTCTCTTGATGAAAAAGTTAGTCATTGTCGCCTTTTCTGATCACTGTAATGTCATTCATGAAAGAAAAAAGTACAGTGTTTTGCCATGAAATGAAATGGCTTGGGCAGACTTGCTAGCAATTGCTCCATTCGCTCATGTATCAACAACAAATACTTACAGTTTTTGACAACTTTCTTTTGACTATTCCAGTAAGTTAGTAGATATTGGTAAAGCCTATTACTGTTAAATACGCTGTTATAACGGCCAGTGGCAAACAGCATACATAGACGCTATTTCTGGTGGAGGTAAACTTAGAAAGAAACATTGGTCAGTTTAACTGTATCAATATCATTCACGAATGGCCAATTAAGTATTAAAACGACCAGTGGCAAAAGAGGATTTGTTCAGGATATACAGATGCTGGGTGTTAGTATAGACAAGATGCTATACTGACAGGCAGCATATGTACAACTCCGTGGAGTAGTGGTTAACGACAGTCTATCACATGGGCGACCAGAGTTTGACTCTTGTGATGACAACTCTTTCTATTGCGGGCCGTATGAACTAGGCTTGCTGGGTTATGGAACTCCAAAGGTAATGAAATGTATTTTTTTTTTTTTTTTTTTTTTTTACAGTTACAATAGTAATTCCAAGTTTGCAAATATGTTTAGAGGTGTGCAAAACATTTTTCCAACTACGAAAGTAATTCAAGGTTTGCAAATATTTTTTTACAAGTGTGCAACCTTATTTACAACTATATAAAACGTAGGTTGCTGTTTTACCTATAAACATAACCTTCATCAAATTTATCGAAGTATGCATACGGGTGTGCGCATGTACGCACACACGCACAAACATATATACACGCACAAACATATATACAGTGGTCTGCAAAAGTTTGGGCAACCTTGTTAATGTCCATGATTTTCCTTCATAAATCGTTGGTTCTTAGGATTAAAAAAATCTGTTAAATATATCATATAGGAGACAAACACGGTGATATTTGAGAAGTGAAACGAAGTTTATACCATTTACAGGAAGTGTGCAATGATTGTTCGAACAAAATTAGGCATGTGCGTAAATTTGGGCACTACAATCAAAAAAATAACTCAATATTTTGTAGATCCCCCCCCCTTTGCAGAAATAACAGCTTCTAAACACTTCCTATAGCTTCCTATGAGGGTGTGGATTCTGGTTGGAGGTATTTTGGACCATTCCTCTCTACAAAACACCTCTAATTCATTCAGGTTTGATGGTTTCCGAGCATGGACGGCTCTCTTTAAGTCACACCACAGATTTTCAATAATATTCAGGTCTGGGGACTGAGATGGCCATTCCAGAACGTTGTACTTGTTCCTCTGCATGAATGCCTTAGTAGATTTTG
>JACXGJ010003728.1:0-51224 GCA_016801105.1 Esox niger | reverse complement strand
ACACACACAGAAAGCATCATCATGTATAATACATTAGCGCTCCTAATGCCCATCAAGCCATGGAATATGTGCACATCAGGGGGGGCTCTTCCATTTTCTAAGAGAGCATTTTTCATGCTTCTGCAAACTACAGAGAAAGTCATTTCAGAAATCCTTCGAGGGTTATCTGAAAAATGATTGTGACAAGAACAAGGCATGACTGTTATCCGCGCTTTACATTTATGTCATGGTACACTTTCCCAATGTTGACTGATTTTAGAATATCTCACACATCATGTTAAAATATTCTCCAAGTAGCCACAATTCACTATGAAGCAGAACGATTTGTGCCACAAATGCTAAAACGTTGCGCTAAAACTAAAGAAAGGCACAGGATGTTGTCAATCCTTTCTATAGACAGCTTTCAAAGTAGGGAAACTCAGGTAGATCTTTTCTTTTACGGATGCAAAATGACTGTATTCCTTTTATCTGTGTTCTAAAAGTGCTTTCACTTGAACACCTGAACAGTGACATGCATATATTTGAGGATCGCCTTATCAAGGAAGTAATTAACACAATATTGTTATTGATGAATTAAAACCTCAGTAGGCCTGGCAAACGTTCACCAGCAAAGAGAGAGAGAGTAAGAATAAGACTACTATAACACCTTACCATCTGGGAGTATTGACCGTAATACAAGCAGATTCATACATCTCCCGCCAGCATGCTGAACATTCCCTTGACGTCACCAGAGATTTGACTGTGCCTTCATCAGCATAAACACAAAGCCAAAAATGATGTCATGCTCAATGATGAGAATGAGTCAACATCTCTAGTGCTGCACTTGAGTCTCCATTCAGATAACCTACAATGATTGGTCCTCATTGTGACCCTTCTCATCTGTCATCCCACCCACTCCCAACCCTTGGTTTAATGTGGCAGTGAAGACCATGCACTAGCACTCAATCTATGTACAAATCAGGCTCATTAAAAGATGGGTTAAGGAATTGCCCCGTTCCTCTTGACTCTCGTACAATTACAATTGAACAAAATACGTTTTGGTGGACTTCCAATTTTTACATTTAGAACAAACACACAAGAAAAAAAAATACATAACCTCCTTTCTTATTTATGTGTTATGTATTACGGTTAGGAATCATCTCTGTTCTGAGAAGAAAATAATAATTTATTCATGTTCATCTTGAATCAATACATCTCTACAACATTTCACACAAATAGTCTATATGGACAAGTTTGCCCATTAATTTTGTTCATGTACCCAAAGTAGACAGAACCTAATATACAAATACTACATGAAGATACCAGGCACGTAGATATGATCCTTTTCTAGCATAGAATGTTTTGGAATGACTCAATCCAGGTATTTTTGAATATTGTACAAAATAATATGAGAAAGTAGCTTTGCTTGTTCGAACATCAGGGAATCTTGAAAATCAGGATAATCCCTGATTAATTTTCAACATATTTTGCTCTGTCAGACACAACTAGCATTACATCTTACAAGTGTTTAACTCATCGGAGTCTATCATCATGCAGACTTTTGTGTTAGCTGCACCATTTTACTTTTACTGTTTTCAGCTGGTAATATAAGCCATTACTGTAAATGCATCACCGGAATGTAACATTTGAGGTCTTTTTGTGGAGGTGGGTTGACCTAACGAGACAGACGTCACCAAGATGTCTATAAATATTTAAACGTTTGTGACACAAATGTGTGGTATACAGTACATCAATCGAAAGGGGAGAGCCAGGAGAACGGGCTGGTCATCATCATTTTCTGACACACAATATTCTGGCATTGCAATGCTCTACAAATATGCGTGATAATGCTATAGATGCTTTCCGAAACTTACATTTAACATTCCTAATTTACACATTGCAGTGATTATGCCTACCTTTGTACCTTTTGAGCAGAACCATTTCTTCTTCTTTGGCTAAATAATAAGCTCAGCAATTAGTACACAGCAGAATCCATCAAGAATCGATCCTCAGAAGAATATTTGGAGCAAGTGGATATGGGCATAATGTTCTTAGATATTTACTTGACCTCTAACATGGCCCGTTGAGAAGGTTTTATTTCTTTCACAAAAATGTTTTTTTAGTTTTCAATGAAACAGAAAAAAACAGTTGGTAACAAGAAAAGATACTTGAATTGAAGATATTTATCCATTTTAATTTAGACTTTATGCATTAGACCCAACCTCAAAGGGTAACTGCTTTGCCCAGAGACAAAGCAGGAGGTTTTTCACCTTGTCAGAGGGGATTCGATCAAGCACTTTGGCTAATGGTCAAGTGGTGTAACTGCTAGGCTACCTTCCACCCATGTATTGTAAATTAACTACAGCTAACGGCTGTATCCAGGGACCCATACAACCACATCTCTTCTGGGTTAATTGCTCAAATATACCATTCAGCAAATGGTATCCAAACCAAACACAGTTTGTGAGCATCCATTATTATTGGGAGTCCTGGGAATGAAACCCAGTACCCTGGCATTGCAATGCACCACAAATATGCATGACTATGTAATACACGCTTTGTGAAGCTTACAAGGAATATGATTCATTTACGCCTTGCAGTGATTATGCCTCCCTTTAAACCTTTGGAGCAGTAACATTTATTCTTCTTTGGCTAGCTTAAAATGTAAACACACTATCAGTTCCTATATATTATAAGCTCTGCAATTAGTACACAGCGGTAGGCTTCTAGCTAAATGAGTAATGTGGGACAACACTGTTATCAAAATAGACAGCGCATCGAGCAGTTGCTATAGGATTGAACATGTGAGTGTTAAGCCAAACCTACACGCAGTGTCACATGGCTACGAGTTGAGCCTGACTGTTAGCCTGAAGCCACAGAAAACTGTGGGACAAGGAAGCACCAAACACACCTCATCAACAACTGCACACTGGAGGCTGTCAGCAATTTCACTGCACTCTGGTCAATCACCAACAGCCTGTCACTCGACGGCCATCAGAAAAACAGCATCCACCTTTAGTGAACTCAGAATAACAGCATGCTCACAGTCCACAAAGACATACCGGTGTGCAAAGCCTGTGATACCCCATGGACATAGGAGCAAAGGCTGAAAATATTTCACCACCTCAGGCCAATAATGGGCATCACCTGTGGGTACTGTATTACACCCTGCCCTCCAGAAAAGAGCAACACAGCTATCCAATGTATCTACATTGATGTCTTTGAGTGCAGAAACTACTTGGCATTATTCTCAGCGGACCACAAACCGTCTGCATAGAGACATTTTGGACAGTATTCAAATGGCTTTAGCTCCATAAATAATTGCCACAAACAGGCCAGTGATGGCTTAAAATGTGTATGTTTCTACATAGATTATTCTGTGGAAGATATTTGGTAAGGGTTTCTCTATTTTATATCCTGTGGATATAATCGAGTTGTGTTGAAAACAGGTTGAAAAGGTGTCCCAAAACACACCGAAATTATTGATACTTAGACATACAGTCATCCTAATATTTTGTATTTTGGTTGTTTACTAAATTACAGTGGTAGAAAACATTATATTCTGTGTTTTGGTCCATCTCATTTATATAGCAAGGTTTCCCTGTTCCCTGTGTGCCGTTTCAATAAAATGCCTTATAACTGGATTGTATTGGACATGATATAGGCCACCATTACATATTATGATAATAGTATTTTGGTAAGTGGTTTATGTAATTCTAATCCTGTTATCACCCAATATTTTCAAATCTAAATGTAAGCCAACCTGGATAAGAGTGTCTGTTAAATGACTAAAATTTAAAACGTAAAACATTAGGAGCAGGGTTAGGGTTATAACATTAGTTATAAGACAGTTTATGACTGCTACTCAATTGGTAAGCTAATGAAATCTAAAGTAAAGCTGCAAATACTGAATTCAGTGCCTAACAAAAACGTACAGAATGTTACTCATTATTGTGAGCCCAAGTTGGAGCTAAACCTAGAGGCTGCAATATACGCTTTTTGTCTTTTTATCGTGGTCTCTTTTGCTCTTTCACTCACAAACAACAGTACTAACCCCAACAGACCCCACCAGACATTGGCTTTGAATTGTACCGTCTCTTCTGTTTATTCATTCTATGGAGCCAAAATTATTTGATGTCTTTGAATGCCCCTTTAAAGCTTCAAGTAACTCAAGTCCCTTGTCCTTCCCTCTCTCCCTCCCCAGGATGCATTTGTGTGCTTTTGTCGATGCTGTAGGCATGTGTGCTGCTGGAAGTGTCTGGTTTCATGGCTCAAAACACTGTCAAGTAAACAGTCCCACTCAATCCATTTACAGCATTTATTCTGTGTTTATTAGTGGCATAAACCAATCCATTTTGATTTCATGTTGTAACACAATACAATCGCAAAAATCGAAATGATCATTAAATTGATTCAAAAAGTCCCGCAGGAAGGGAGTTGTAAAAGGACTACTTTATAATATTACCAATATGCTCCAACTCCTTCGTTCAACGACTTCATACTACTGATACATACATACTTTGTTCAACTTAAATCTCTTGGTGATTGTCATCTATAACCACAGACCTCTCACTGACTGTATCCCAGGATCCCTCTGGGTCCCATTTTGGTAAAGAATAGCACTTCCAACGCCAGTGTTGTGAATTTAATTTCCATAGAGGGCCAGTACATGAAAGGTATGAAAATGCATTTACTCACTACTGAAAGTTGAACTGAAGTTATATTATCCCAATCTTGGGTGAGGACTTGGGCGTAGGTGATGTAAGGCTGGGATCTCCATGGATGATCCATCTTAGAGTGATGTGCTCTACTGACTCCTTCAGGTGGTTTGGTTGGCTGCAAAAACTAAATGAGGGCGTCAATTGCTCCCCAAGCTGGCTGATGCTACATTTTATCCTGAATATAAGGGTTGAGGTTGGCGTATGTTACATTATGCAAATGCAGTATTTGACAAGAGGTCTGAAAACTGTCCCATAGACATCTACAAGTCCATTAGCAGGTTACATTGCTAGTTATGCAGATTCATTCCACTAAGACAAAATAATAATTACAACAGGGAATAGAAAAGCATAGAAGTGCCATGGCTATGCTCATCTGCTTTCCCTGAAACACGGGCCCATTGCCCCCAGCGCAGATGAAAATGCTTTGATCTCAAGCCCTCTTCTCTCTTTGCTATCTTCTGTGTTGTACAGTAAGAGGCAGAGAAGATGAAGGCAACAGTCAGGATGGTGCTACGACAGCTCATGGACATCCACGGATATGTGAATGACATTAGACATTGGAAGAGCTACCTTAACACTCCTAGATCTGCACTTTAACCCCATAGATGTTGTATGTTTTTCAAATCCAAAGTGTTTTTCACAGCCTAAGGTTAAGAAGGATTCATTATTCAAATGTTTGTTTGTTTAAATTTAGTAGAAATTTAATGCATTAAATTCAACAATTTACAGTAGTTGATAATATTACATTTACAATAGTTGATAATATTCTGATATTGATCCATGGTGTGTAAATTATTGTGCGTCCCTTCTGTTACATGAGGCCATATCTCAAAGTTACAAATAAAATACAGGTCTGTAAATAAATGACACAAGAAAATGGTAGACAAAGTTGCAACATGTACTGACCCTATAGTAAAGTTTCTGCGAGACACTGAAGCATAGCCATAAAGTCAAAGATCCATGTACTTTATAATTGGTCTGAAATTGTTCAGTGTGCAGTGTTCAGGTTGGGGATTTTAACAGGAAACATTTTGAAAATATTCAACGTTTTTGACCTTGTGGCTGTGTTTACTATATATGCCATGACAGCAATGACAGAAACACAGGCTTGCTGATCAGAGACCAATCTCTCGACTTATATATGAGCTTACCTGTCTCACACAAGGAACCTGTTGCCATAGATAGATTTAAATGGAAAATCATATTTTCTCTTGTTTTTAAGGTACCAAGATATTGGACATCAAGCACAAGCCACTGTAATGACAAATGTCTCTCTAATGTCTACTAGACATTAAGGCGATCATATAATATTACAATTGTTAAGTCCATTGTTACTGCTCCCACCAGCACAGGAACGGTGCTTTCAGATTCCTCCCTTCTCAAAGTCATATAATGTGTCAGTGAACCTCCTATTGATTAACTCTTCTTTGTCTTGAGATTTGGGTAAGCTGCTTATCAAGAAGCTTAAACAAGCCTTTCATTAATGTGACTGGAATTAAAACTATGCTTTATAGGTGAATGGTATGAACAGGGTCAGTCATTGTTCTGTGACCTAGCTATTCCAGTGTTCACTTTTAAGTCATCGCATACTACACTTTTAGTCTGAGTAGAACTAGTGAGATAAAATATTTTCCTCTGGAAATGAATCTCCTTAGTCTTTCAGCTGTGCCAGATTTACAAAAACAGTCCACAACGAAATAATGATTAGCCTAAATGTCCATCATGACTTAAATTCAAAAAGTCAATAAATAATCAACTATCAACATGTCTCAGACTGAGTTGTTGAACCATATTCTTAAAGGGGCCATATGTCATTTTTACTGTACTACTAGCACAAGCATAAGTACTATGTATTAATAAACACAAGCATACAAGACCAGAAGACCAGTAAATGTTAAGTTAATCTGTCAAATATTTATTTCTACATATTGCTTACTACATATTGCTTACTACTATTGCATAGTGTTTGAAACGTTCTTGTCGGTCCATCTATCAGTGTGCATCGACTTGTAGTCTCCTCATATTCACTTCAGACCATCACAGCACTCCTCCCTCCACTCTAAATCACCCTGTGCTAGTTAATAATTGTCCGGTCTCAGTCTGTAAGGGAAAAGAAGAGGAGACAATCTTGTCATGGTTGAAAATTCTGTGTTGTAAAGGCACAATTCTAGACAGTGCACCTTTAACTCCCCTTTAATGAATGTGGGTGGAAGTATGAAACATTCATTATACAGCATTTGTTTACAAGGAAGAGAGAACTAAATAGAACATGAGCAACAATCCAGAATACTTTATTAATTTCGGGATGGGTAGTGCAGTACATAGAATTAGAAAGGCCCTTTGTCAAAATGCTTCCTACAACTGTCACATGTTACAGTTGTAACACACTTTCCTGAGTGTAAACATGAACTTTTCAGATGAGCAGGAAGAGGAAGCTGGGATCCAACTTGAAAACGTGACCATAAAGTATACTGTTGTCCCATACGGGTACAGCAGGCGTCCACTCCCTTTGGAGGGCTTAGTTGTCCTCACCTGTGTTCCCAGCACTGTCCCTATTTCAATTATTTCCAAGTGTATCGTGTTGCTCTTTGTATAATTTGTCCAGTGTAACATTGTTCTATTTAATTTTATTGTTTTAGGTGTTATTACGTCTTAGTTCTTTTCATTCAAAATGTCCTCCATTCTCCCTGCACATCTGCCCTGCATCCATGCTTGCAATAAGATATGTCCTAATGAGGTGACACACACAAAGTGTGGGCTCAGTTTGAATATAGGACTGATAAAGGCAATGACAGATAAGGAAAAAATGACAGATAAGGCGTGTTCACACTGCACCTTAGCTAGGGGCTAAGAGTCTACTTAAGCCCCGGGCTAAGAGCCTCCTTAAGCCCTGGGCTAAGCCAGTGTTAATATGTGCATATTCTGAAGTGGGCTAGGACCACCCTCCCCCCAGGGCTAGATGGCCCTACTCTGGAGTAGGGTTAGCACCGACTTTTCAGGGCTAACCACAGAAACACTGTGCCAAAATTACCTGTGTGAAACGCGGTCAAGAAAAAAACATAGAACGTTTATTGTCCTATCCCATAAACTGCCCTTAAAATACACGGCCATTTTGAATTTGATGCCCAGGAACACGTTGGGACAGGGGCATGTTTATTGCTATGTTGCATCACCACTTCTTATAACAATAATATGTAAGTGTTTTGGAAAAGGAGGAGACCAATTGCTGTAGTTTTGAAAGTTAATTGTATTTCCATTCTTGCTTGATAAATGAGTTCAGCTGCTCAACAGTTTGGGGTTTCCTTTGTCGTATTTTTTGGTTTATAATGCACCAAATGTTTGTGACAGATAGCACCCAGATGCTTTTACTGCATAGCCATGCTGTTGTAATACGTTGCAGAATGTGGTTTGGCCCTGTCTTGCAGAAATAAGCAAGGCCTTCCTTGAAAAAGATGTCTGGATGGCAGCATATGTTGCTCCAAAACCTGTGTATTTTGTTCAGTATTAATGACACCTTCACAGATGTGCCAGTCACCCATGCCACGTGCACTAACGCACCCCCAAACCATCACGGATGCTGGCTTTTGTACAGTGCACTGTTAAAAAGTCAGTTAGTCCCTCTCCTTTTCAGTCTGGAGGACACGGCGTCCATGATGGCCAAAAATAATTTCACATTATTACATTATTTTAGACCACAGGACAATTTTATATTTTGCCTCTGTCCTTCTTTACATGAGCTCAGGCCCAGAGAAGGTGGTTGCGGTTCTGGATCTTTTTTGTATGTTTTCTTCTTCTTTATAACTTACATTTGTGGAGCAACGTAATGTTTTCACAGACAATGGTTTTCAGGAATTTTGTTCCTGAGCCTGTGCAGTCCACTACAGAATCGTGTGTGTTTTTATTGCAATGCCGTCTTAGATCAAGGCCATCCAATACTGTTTTTCAGCCTTATCCCTTGCATACAGAGATTTCTCCGGATTCTCAGAATCCTGCAATTATATTTTATACCATTGATTTTGTTTTTATCTGGTCCCGCAAATAAAAAACAATCCGGATTAAGAGGAGCTATGACTCCCCCCACACTCTTTCCATACCTGTTAAATGACCGGTACTCACAGGCTCACCAGCTCAAAGGTGAACATCCCGCCCGTTGTCACAGTTTCGAAACAAAAACAATGTCATGCTTCGTGAGCTGGAAAATGACTGAATCCTCATTCGTAGGATAGATGTCAAACTTGATTAGTTTCAGGCCAGTAAGGTCATTTAAAACCAATTCTGCTGACAAAAGAGGTCAGATGTTGAAGAACCAACCATTACAAGGGACAGAGTTCAGTCCGGTGCATGGCTGGAATAGCTTATAAATAGTATTAGAGAGAAGGAATCTCTCTAGCCAGGCTGGAAGAAATGTATTGTTTCCTGGTTGAGTAGGCATGATTCTGGATTGAAGTCATGGGACATTGCGTGGGTCAGAGGTCAAGGAACAAGTGATCTCATCTTGACCTCCATCTAGCGGGGTATGACCTTTCCTGTCATTCATTTGGATATTTAGAAGCCCCTTTCACTTACCTCTCTACACATCAAAGCATTGTATGTTGTAGTTCGATTAGGCAATGCTATCAACTACAGTACAAACCTGTTATACCTAAAAATAAGCAATAACACAAGGCAATTATATCAAAGCCTGATTTCTTGAGTCATGACTCTGGTTCTTGGAGATGTTGTTTAGAATTTGTGTTTGTAGATATCTGCTGGGGCAGTATAGTATGTATTTTTTATTTTAGACATCCGGGTTGTACATGAATAGACTCTGCCCTTCTTTCTGAATTCTCAATAGGCTTCATGATTACTAATCACAACCTCTAAATGGTGCTAAATGTTCTCGCAACCCAAAATAGTTCATTCATCCAAGGTGACTCCACCTCGCACTTAAAAAATGAGGGCTACTCAGAGACAAGCAAAATAACAAGTAAACTTTTTTGTGACATCAATTTTGTCTAGCTTGGTCTCTCTTAATAAAAAGCTTAATGGTCTGACTGGTCATCATGATATGACCAGGTAAGATGTACCATTAGGTATCATAATGATGTGACCAGGTGAGATGTACCATTAGGTATCATAATGATGTGACCAGGTGAGATGTACCATTAGGTATCATCATGATATGACCAGGTGAGATGTACCATTAGGTATCATAATGATGTGACCAGGTGAGATGTACCATTAGGTATCATAATGATGTGAGCAGGTGAGATGTACCATTAGGTATCATCATGATATGACCAGGTGAGATGTACCATTAGGTATCATAATGATGTGACCAGGTGAGAGGTACCATTAGGTATCATCATGATATGACCAGGTGAGATGTACCATTAGGTATCATAATGATGTGACCAGGTGAGAGGTACCATTAGGTATCATCATGATATAACCAGGTGAGATGTACCATTAGGTATCATCATGACGTGACTGTAATGTTTGGTCAGGTGTGGTAGTGATAAGCATTTGAACTCCACATTACAAAAATATAATGCCTGGCTTAAAGACAACTGTCAACATTCAACCAGCTTAGTCATTACAATTCATTAAAATAGCTAATTAATCATTTTAATCAATCCTGACATGATGTACTTTCCATGTCCTAAAGCATCAAAACTATTTACTTTAACAGAGTAAACAGAAAGCTACAAATATTACGTTATACACAGGGAGGTTTAAGTTAGCTAGACAATGGCACCATTTAAATTATTCATACAAATGCTAGGCATCTTCAACGACATGCATCTGGAAATATGACTGAATATGGTAAAACCTGCACAAAATGCATAATTGATTTGATAATTTATAACAGCTTTTGATGTAAGCTTATTTATATGATTATGGCTTTGCATTAGTCCCTCTCATTTTAATGATGATACCTGATTATGACATTATAGCTTTGTGAGACAGTTTTTGAGGTGGAACACAGACCATAGCCCGATGGCTACTTAACTCTATTAACTCCCACAACGCTCTTGTATTTTTAAATCACCCGAAAGCTCCCCCCATCCAATGACCATGTAATTTAGTAGTCAGCATGGCTATGGGCCTAGGGGGTAGCCATCAAGCTCATGAGGAGAGTGGATCATGAAGGCTCCATTTAGGTATACACTAAGCTATTAGCAGTCTGTATGCTACCTGCTGAGATGCCGAGGAGCATTGTTTTTCCTGTCTCTGTTGTTATTTATTTTTTGTTCTTCTACGGGCATTTCATCACCCATGACAGAAGGATATAAACAATGCAGGAGAAGGGAATAAAAGAGGGGTGTCTGGAAAAATAGGGGGAAGCTGTTCTCAGAGGGACCAGATAAAGGATTACCAACAGAAGTCCTTGAAGCTCCTACTGGCTTTTATGGTGTTGAAATAGCTAAACTAAACCTACACACCAAAAATGTACCTTTATTCTCCATTTTGTATCTATTTATGTCTAGAAACATCACACTAAGGTTGAGCTAGTGTCTGGATTTAATTTTTTTTTATATGCAATAATAAAGAGACAAAACATTTAACAACCATCTGTGGTTTGATTGAAGCATATTTGAGGGTATTTCTAAAAGTACAAGTTTACTATATATATTTGGGGCAGCATTGTAGTGCTTAAATCCCATTACTCCCAGGTCATTCCTGAAAGTAAGAAAATGTTCTTAGTCATACCTGGTAAAATAAAATATTATAAAATGCAACTGTAATGACAGGATTACTGTATCTATTCACACGTTTTGAAAGCAATGAAAATGATAATCATATATTTGGGGAGAAATATGCTGTTAGCATTATCCAGCCCTGGTAGTAAGACAATTTGCATTTAAGGAGCATCTCAGCTGAAACTCAAATTAGCCATAGCAATGAGGCCTGGAAAGCTAGCAGCTAATTGCATCACAGCCCCAAGGAGGAGTAAAAGCACTAATGCAGAGAGAAAGGGGTGAGCGAAATGGGGCGATTGACCGGGGTAGAAAAAGTGGAGAGAGAACAGGGGAGCGGGCCAACGGGAGGGAGAAGGAAAAGAGAATATGTTTCCACCTGCCTGATTTATGTAAATGTGACCATTAGAATTGTTTTCACAGGAAACCTCCTCCCTTACGAGACAGTCAGGTGATTAGTTACTACCTAGACACTTAACTGTGAGGTGGTTCGACAGATCAGCTAACTTCCCTAATTATCACTAGTTCTCTCCAGCAAACACCAGAGCGCACCTCTAATTATATTCATGAGTGTAACGTGTAAAGTCATGAACATGTCTGACAATTCAGACCGGAGGTCCTGAGGACAATAAATGCTATGCAGAATAGAATCCCTAGATTCGAAGTAGGTAAGAAGCAGGGAAATGGCCAATTGAAATGCCATAATGGACAAATCAATAAAATTAAACAAGCATTGCAGTGGACAGGTGACCAGGCTTCATCATTCCACGGGCATGAAAGTGACCTTTGTGTATGTACCTGTATGTTATCTGTGTGTGTGTGTGTGTGTACAAGGGCGTGCGTATGTGCGTGCGTGTGCGCAGGCATGTGTGCGCGTGGACCCATATTGTCTGCCTCCTCCCTGTAGACTAATACTGTGAGTTATTTTCCGCTCTTGTCAAGTGAAGGCTTTATTTTAATAACTGCACTCATGTCAATGTGTCAAGAGGCAGCAACCTTGGGGGAGGCAGGCAATCTTAGCGGGTATTGTCTTCTGGCTGCCTGCAGGGCTTTTCCACATCTGCCTGGTGCCCTCAGAGTCAGAAGCTTGGACTCAACAAACAGTCCCTCCATCTATCGCAGTGAAAACGCCCTGTCACTTTATATGCAATGTTAGATTTTTTCAGGTGCTCTTAGTTATAATGCAGCACTGTAAAGTTGTGGACTGTGTTTGAAATGGGAGAAAGTGCGCCCAGGTTTTTAGGCACGTCACACCGTTCACAAAATGGATGGCTCCTACAGACAGTTATTTGAACCTGGTTTGCTATATAAAGCTGTTCGGTCAGTAGCAAGGCCTTTGGGAATTGTTTGATTGAATGTTTTGACTCAACCTTCCTGGAGTTCTGCAGCACACAACCCCAACATAGAAAATCAGCACAAGTAGGGTTCGGGTTTAGGTTGTTCTTTGAAAACAACTAATTGGCCAACATCTAGTAGGAACTGTGCAGTTCCCCAAACAATTGGCAGAATGGAACCCCCCACCCAACACCACACACTGTGAATTAATAACGGTGGCACACTACGAATACAGAGTTGCCCATTTGCCGGTTCAAACTCGCTGGTAGGGATACTGGTCACAAAGATGCCGGTCCGGTGAAACACTACACTCCAAACTATTAGTCAGGCAGAAGTTTAATCAAGCCGATTTAGTGACAATCTTTACTCTGTTCCCCGTGTCCCAACAAGACATTTCACGGCCGCAACATGTGTTCATGAACCAATGCTGCCTGGTGTGAACAGGACAGGCTGCTGCTGCTGCTGGTAGTGGTGGTGGTGTTGGTGGTGTTGGTGGTGGTGGTGTTGGTGGTGGTGGTGGTGGTGCTGATGGTTTTGGTGTTGGTGGTGGTGGTGGTGGTGGTGTTGGTGGTGGTGTTGGTGGTGGTGGTGGTGGTGTTGGTGGTGTTGGTGGTGGTGGTGTTGGTGGTAGTGGTGGTGTTGATGGTGTTGATGGTGTTGTTGGTGTTGGTGGTGTTGTTGGTGTTGGTGATATTGGTGTTGGTGGTGGTGTTGGTGTTGGTGGTGATGGTGGTGGTGTTGGTTGGTGGTGGTGTTGGTTGGTGGGGGTGGTGGTGGTGGTGGTGTTGGTGGTGGTGTTGGTGGTTGTGGTGGTGGTGTTGATGGTGTTGTTGGTGTTGGTGTTGGTGTTGGTGGTGTTGGTGGTGTTGGTGTTGGTGGTCTTGGTGTTGGTAGTCATGGTGGTGGTGGTGTTGTTGTTGTTGTTGGTGGTGGTGGTGTTGTTGTTGTTGGTGTGGGTGGTGTTGGTGGTGGTGTTGGTGGTGGTGTTGTTGGTGGTGTTGGTGTTGGTGTTGGTGTTGGTGGTGGTGGTGGTGTTGGTGTAATGGTGTGGGAAATGTTTCCTGGCACATATTAGGTCTCTTGGAAATGAAAGCTACATCGTGTTGGAAAATTGTTGCTGACCAGGTGCATCCCTCCTTGGCTGCAATTCACCCTGCTTCACCTGGTTACTTCCAGCCAGATAATGCATGTTGACACTGTTGTGTATTGTCTGATTCCAGGAACATCAGTCAGTGAGTTTAATTCCAAGCCAACAGATCTCAACACTGTAGAGCAGATTCATGATCTGATGGAACAGGCTGCTCACAGCATGAATGTAGCACTGCTCAGTCAAAAAGGATCTACACAGAACATCCCTATGAACCTTCTCCAAAATCTTGTGGAATCCATACCAAGCAGGGTCCCAATCAGAACAAGATGGCTGTATAACAAACTGGCTACCTGGAAAAGGGTTGTATAACCATTATAAGGGTTTTATAAGTATGTATGCTTCCTGTAATTTAGGACTATTAGGATGTTTAATACTGCACGATTCTACAATTCATCCACAATGCAACACTAATAGAACCAATTTGTAGCGGTAAAATGAACATCGTAAGACCAGCAGAATCCCATGTGTTGATTGACCTGTCATCACCCTGTAACAAAACCACAGCCAATTTAGAGGGTTGTCAACTTTTCGATTGCTTATCGTGGATGTTGTTTTCTATTACTTTTCTTAATGAGTTGCATGTTTAGAGCAAAGCTGTCGAACAGTGTATCACCAGCACCCCAATCACTCATACTATGTCTTCTTGAGCACAATCATGATTTGTGTTCTTTTCTCTGATTTTCTGGGGTGGTCCAAACACAACCATCATCAAAAATGTTCTCATAATTGTATGAGTATTAACATGAAGACATCTGACTAAAATGGTTGTTTTGATGTTTTTTTAGGGGATTACATTGTTTGCCTCCATCCACTATTTGGCTTCTAATCCATCTGTGCTCAGGACCACTCGTTAGTCCATCTTAAACCATCTTAACAGGCACATCATTGTTTTTGTGAAATAGCGTCTCCCTCAACGTGACAGTTTAGATTTAGGTTAGAGGAGTGAGAGAAACAACATGAGAGGAGTGATATTGACAAACTGTTATTATCAAAGAAATAGAACGAATAGAAGAATCGAAACCGTTTTGATTGAGACACACAAATTTTTACAAATCCATCCCATAAGGCCGTAACATGGCACTTACAATGCACTTTATAAAGTGCGACCTATGTAGTGGTTTGGGAAACTTCCGTAAGTCTGTGGTAACACGTATCGTTAAGTCCCACTTAAGGATACGTGTATCGTTAAACCATTGTAAGTGCTTAGCTATCGCGAAACCGGGCCCTGGACGATCATGCATTGTTTGATTGTCATCAATAGCCATTTAAAAATGCATACAATTGCTGGAAATGAGATTGCAAACAGCTATTTTTCTTGTGAAGCTCGGAGAGTAAGGTAGATATCACATCATTTATAAGTCGTCTAAAAAACAAAAAATACTACATCATAAAATTCCTTAACTGTAAAGACATCTCAGTTCATGTTTCATGAAGATACGTTTGGGAACCTCTTTTCTACAGCAAGCCCACAATTCAAAACATTGTGAATTAAAAAATGTAGAACACCTGTATCTCCTGAAATCTGGCACTGTATCTCCTGAAGTCTGACACTGTGTCTCCTGAAGTCTGACACTGTATCTCCTGAAGTCTGACATTGTATCTCCTGTATTCTGACACTGTATCTCCTGTAGTCTGACACGGTATCTCCTGAAGTCTGACATTGTATCTCCTGAAGTCTGACATTGTATCTCCTGAAGTCTGACACAGTATCTCCTGAAGTCTGACATTGTATCTCCTGAAGTCTGACACGGTATGTCCTGAAGTCTGACATTGTTTCTCCTGAAGTCTGACACTGCATCTCCTAAAGTCTGACACTGTATCTCCTGAAGTGGGGAGATGGATATGGGTAACAATAGCCCCGCAACAGTCTGGGTGTCAGGTTTGAGTCCTCCTTTTTACTTCACCTGGGCTACACATGTCTTTGCTAGCTCAGAACCCCATCATGCATCATTGGTGAAAGACCAAGGTTCAAAGTTGAAGGCAGGCGAACATAGAGGACTTATGATTAATGAAATTGATATCCAGGAGTTTATCTGTGTTCTTGGTGATTGCTGGGGTTCCGCTCTAAGGCTGTCCTCCAGTTTAATGTGTTTAACCGTAGACCTGGGACACCAAGGGACACCATAGGGCCACAGTGTATTAGTGTACAATGAAAACACTGCATGTATTCTGGTCAACAGAGCATGACATGGATGTCTTTTTTGTTTTATTTGAAAGTGGTAGACTTGACAAAGCTGAATTCAGCATGACACCACAGGTCAAGAGATTGTACTTCGCCACACCAATACATATTACCTGACAGATGAGAAAACATTCGATGTTGCCATTTATGTTTGAACATCTGTTTGCCACTCAAGGTTACATTTACTCTTCCGTGACTCAGGAATATCTACTAAGATGTTCCAAAACCTTATTTCCCTGGTTTGTGTTTTGCACAACCCGAGGGCAGTTTTCCCAGCATTCTGCTCTCTGTGTGCAAGTCTCTTTTATTATTTGAGTAAGTGTGTGCATTTGCCTGCATTCTTGTGTGTATTTATTTATTTTTGCTCTCTTTCTATTCTCTATTTAAACTCTGTGAGGAGATTTTTCGCAGCAAGTCCTTTTTCATGGGGAGAATAAGCTCAATTACAGAATCCGTCCATCAGTTGGCCTGCCTGCTTTTCTTGTGCCTGTGCTGTTGCGGCCAATCAGTCAGAGTGGATTTGTGGATTTCAGTTGGGCGTGATTGATCAACCAGCTCGTGACCAGACTATCTTCTGGCCTGTGTATGTGTTTTGTGTTTCTGTGTGTGTGCACACGTGTGCGTTTTAGTGTGTATTGACAGTGTGGGTCATTGCCAAAGCTGCAAGCATTTCAGCCAGGATCCTTAGCACCAAAGGGCTGTTTCTCTCCATTGAACTGTGAAGTGCAGCAATATATTTTTACTGTGAATTGATGGCTTGTGAATGGGCTGTAGATGGGGTTCTGTTATGATACATGGGGCGTTCCCTGTTCACCTTGGGTTCTACTTCTCCACTCTGCTCTAGAATTACTGTGGGCTTTTTAATGACTGTAGTAAATGATAAGTGCACTGTCAATGTAGCTAGTGATGACATAGGCAGCTATTTGTAAAACCACTAAATATACTGATATTCCAATGTACTTTGATATAATGTAAGCACATTTTTTTTGCTTTTCAATAAATTGCGTATGATGATTTGTATAGTTTTCTTTGTATAGCTTTCTTTTGTTAGTCATGTGGTTTTATTGTTGTGTTGAGACCTAGAGTTGACAAATCAATATTCTTTGAGAAATAATTCTCACCAGAGATGATTGCATTCATCAACTAAAAGCAGTCTTCTTCAGCTACTAACAATGACCATTACTCTTCATAATGGCAAATGGGATTTAGAAATGGAGTATATGTGGCCAATGTTTAACACAGAAGTATTAGCAGAGGCATTTTTACCTCCACTTCCACTGAAACCCCCCAAAATGTGCCGCTGTCAGTCAAACTGTACAACATAATTGTACTGCACAAAAGAACTGGTTAAAGTGGACAAGTTAAGGACTTCAAATAAAAAGGCAAATACTTTTTGTTTTATGTGCATTACCTGAATAGTTTGCTTAGAGGGAACATTTGATGTCTTAGCTCTAGGATTGAGAGTGTGAAGCCCAGAGACATAGTATGCATTTCACAATGTTAAAATAGTCACGAAAGATAGTTCAATAGCAGATAGCGATAGAGCTCACTATTGCCCCAACATTCTAGTGACATGGGCAGAGGTGCCATTTCAATTTGGATTTTGTGGGACCTTGCTGTCACATAAAATTATCTTTCAATATCAAAATCTATCACATGTTTATCATGGAAAACATGTTTCTCTCCAGCAGCATACGTATTAAATGAACATGGTATACAGCAGTAATGTCAGAAAAACACAACAATGAGACCACTAATTTCCACCATTGGTCTCATCACTTACAAGCAAAGGTTGTGTATTATGTTGCTTACGATTGCCCTCTGTCTACCAGCGTTGAGTTGCACCATACCTGCTAAAGCTAGAACCATGTACATGTTTGCATATTCCAATTTAGTTCCGGTGATCACTAAAGATCCCAGGGCACTTATCATTACAGTTTAATGGTTAAAACTGGCGACATTCTCAATCTAGCCCAGATATCATCATGACCGCCTAATCGTCCCCAGCTTTCAATTGGCTCATTTGTTCCCTTTCCTCCCTTTAACTACACATATGGTGTGTAAAGTGCTATAGGCACTATATGTATGCAATCAATAATGTATGTAGGTGCATAACCAATTAATTAGGATCTTCGCCACCATTAAAAACCACTGACATCCCCTAATCATTGCCTCCAGAATTCCAAAGAATTCCTACTCCACCTACAGTGTTACCTATGGTGACATCCCTGAGGACGCAGTCTTTCCCGATGCCACCGGAGATCAACAGTGCTGCAAAGTCAAGGTGTCTGCGAAAACTCTTTCTATTGAGTAACGCAATCATGGGATGCCATCTGTCGCCTTCTCATTAAAGTGGAGCATACTGTATGTAAATGCATCTCTGCTGCCTGGAAGCGCCTGGGCTAAGTCAAGGACAAAATTTGATTGTTTCTGAGATTGTTCCCCATATGCCTTGGCGTTTTGTTACGTCTAGCTGATTAAAACGTCAGCTTACTGCGGTCGTTGTTGTTTTGTGGATGTTTAGGGAGACAGAGTGGGAATCTTTTGGGAGATCCACGTCCCCTCTCATTGCGGCCTGACTATTTCATGACTTTTAATACCTAATTACCCTTTAATACCTCAATCATAGGAATGTTAAATGACCCACGTCTGGTAATGTTACTCAATTGCATTGCAACTGACTTTAAATCAATTATATTGATGGGTGTAACAGCGCATACTCAGGTTTGATTGACTGATATTTTACTTCCATCAGGAGATATGATTTATCCATTCATTTCCTGAGTCCTAATATTAATCAGTGAAGTATTATATTTGAATCAAAGATATATTTTGGAGTGAAATGCTTGTTTTGCTTTCTGCTCTGAGACATTCTTCAGCACATTTGTAATGTAGCACATTTGTAGTATAATGTAGGTCATTTGTTTTCTGTCATACTTCTTCATGTCTCAACTCTAAGGTTATTTGGTGCAAATTTTTTTTCTTTTAGGTTTGAGTCAATCTGTATGAATCACACATAATACTGAGATAAATTGTTGTTTTAGTCTACTCTCCATTCAGATATATGATTACATAAAATTTCCTTTAACATATTTTGTTTTTCAAAGGATAATTTGTTACTGACACCACACTCATTCAGCTTGATCTTGCCTTTTGATAGACTGAGTGCCATTTGGCCCACTGCTCATGCTAATCCACTAATGTCCAGGTTATTCATTGGAAGTCCTGTAGAGTTGTTACTGCTGTTTCTTGTTCCACCTGCTAGTTAATTTCATTCACGTAGGCCCTCATCTATCAATCATGTGTAAGAGCATGCCTGGTATCATTTTCATGGAAAGTGGAAGATTTATACATTTTGAGGTTGGCATGAGAGTCGCCCTAAAGGTTCGTACAGCCATGACATATAAGACATCTGCTGGCTGACCAAGTGCAAGCCAATAGTCAACATCGGTCCACCAGTGTATTTTCCAGCACATTTTCAATGGATATCACTTGGTGCAGCATCACTGTCAGGTGAAAACATTCATTACTCATCAAAAGGTTGGACGCACAGCTGCCAGGAGAAGAATCGTAAATGTCTCACACAGCTCAAAGAAGGCCAATAGGACCATAATATAAGACGTGTTTCTAGTGTATTGGAAATCATATTTGGGTTGATGCATTCTGGGAATTTGTGGGGAAGCAGAGGGAGGGGAGATTTCCTGTCAGTACACTAATGTATGGACGCTCGGTTCTGCACGTGAACGCAGGCAAGACTTGTGCGCTTGTTAGGATGATATTTGCCTCTCTGAGCCGAGACACCAGGTGGTAATTAGTGAAACGTTTGAGGAAAGTCACTCAGCTGTCAGTCCTTGCAGGGTGTCTACCATAAATATCAGGGCACATTGACTTCTGGACAGATGTTATCACTTATCCAACAGCCATCAATTTCTATCAGTAGCAGCATTACCCATGAAAGCATGACGTTTTAGGGTGTCAATATTTTTCCTCAGGTTTTCCCATGGCTTTAACATCAGCCCTGATGTGACTGTAAAATCATCCTTGATGTTTTGCCAATAATACCATTGGCCCGCTGTCGCTCTTTGAAAGCAGTCTAATCAACCTCTTAAGTAAGGGATGAACACCAACGTTCTGTACATCACCTTGGAAATAATGTATGACACGACGGCTTTTCAAAATGTACTGAACAAAGGTGTCTATCCCACTTGTGCCACAGTACACAAGCAACAACAGAAGCTAACATTTACTATTATAATGACATGTTTTCATTTATATTTACATGTCCTATTAATATATATGCGCATGTTATAGTTGATGTAGACGATATGCTCTAAAGTTTAATTAATTATACATTTCTACCTACATACGGACCTACTTGTGGTGTTAGATGTAAACTATAAAATAAAACAAACTCATCCATGAAGAAACAATTGATGGTTTTACGTCACGGTTAGGTGTCATGTATAGCTGAATGGATGCCTTCCAGTTGACCTGCATTTCAGGAACTAAAGATGCATTCCTGGGTTCCTGGCCATTAGTTGTAAATCATTCTTTTTGGTTTACGGTTTTTGATGAAACATTTGAAAACTGCAGGCAACATATATGGGCATGTTTCAATAGCTTGCAGTTGAAGGATCATCAGGTACTACTGGACTAATGGCATGTCCATCTTTTTGAGAGACACTGCATTGAACACAAAATAGTATTATTTATAAAATATAAATAGAGCTCCCTTTCAGTATTAGCACACAAATAGACTTAAAGATCCATCTTGGGATTACATTTTTTTAATTTACTGTGGGGCTGGATGTTAATTTTAATGTAATATGTTGTTTTAGGGTTATTTAGTCTTCATCAGCACGCTATACAGTACACAAATTCCAATTACCCGTTTTGGCTTGACATATGTAATAACTGTAAAGTGGTAACTTTGCTGTTCTTGCTCCTAGAGGATTTTATTGGCACCTTTAGGTCAAAATCAGGACACAATAGGGCATATGCCATGAAGTTTTCTTCTGCACTTCTGCAACAAATCCAGAAAAGGTGTCTGAGGAATTAAGTTTGAGTGTGATTTTGTAAATATCCCAAAATGGATGTCACGTCACAAGCTACCATGGTTTTCCCTGAAATGAATATGCATAAGGTTGCTGCCATCCCATTAGCGGCTGTTGCACGCATGACCCCCCTATCAGTCCTCAACGCACTTCGTTCAGGCGTACATAGGTCCCTTGTTTATATACAAATCACACAATTACCTATGCATTCATTAAAACCCCTAATGGCTGCTAGCTGCATCACCCTTTTAATTTGCACTAGAAGTAAAGTAATGGCATGACACCGGAGGAATTTCAATCATCTATATACTTCATTGCCGCGCAATACGGAATATCTGTGTTGTTGCTAATAACTGTTTCAAAGGCCCAATCACCCACGGTTATGGAATCTCTGTAGCTGTAGCACTGTGAGTATCTCTCCCCAGCTAGAGACAGAGACACATCTGCTCGATGTAGATACAACATGAACTGGAGTGTCGGGGCTGCAGCAGAACAAATTCAGTTGGCTCCACTACCAGTGCATGTGTGATTGTGCACAGCTCAAGAGGTTTGTTGAAGCTAGATAAATGAATTCCTCTTGGCCGGTCTTGCTCTGTTATTAGTCTCCTTAATGTTGGTGTCCTCAGAGGGTGCATGTTTTTAGGGAAGCCCCACTAGTAGGCGATCTCTGTAAGTGTAAGGCGATGTTTAAATTTGTTTGAAAATATGCATCACTAACCCTAAGAAAAACATAAGATCCAAGGGGTCTGCATGCAATCTAATGAAAAACAAAATATGCCTTAATCACACAAATGAACCACAATTCAAGCAATATAACTACTTTCAGCAAAATCACAGAGCCCTGGCGTAGTAGGTTTTATTACCATGCAGCATTCCTCTTTAAAGAGTAGAATTGATTAAGTTATAATCCGTAGCATTCCAGCCATGGAAAAATCAATTGATATAAATTAAAGTATTTGCTTTCTTTAACCTTCAGCGTGTCGAATCTATGAGCCTTAAACAACCAATGTAACAGCATAATAACAACTATGCAGTAACATGTTACTCAAAATAGACTTGTGTGTCTCCAAGTAATGTTTCATTAAGGTAAGCCTACGATTTCATTCACATTGCTCTTCAAATGTCCTTGGGATCTTAAAAGGGTCTTGATGATGATTAAACAGTTTTATTCTTAGTTTTGCAATATGATAATACAAAGTGCAGCCAGAGAAAAACTGTTGTATAGGCCAACGCTATTTCCAAATTTGTTAGGCTAGAACTGAGGAGGCATTTGCCCTAACTGATAGACTGAGCCAAAGCTCTGTGTCCTGGGTCATTTCAACCAGCCTGGCTCAGAGTACTAATACATCAATTAGCTGTGTCATCGAACCCCTCTGAGGTGGCTGCCCTGGTTCCACCCAGACTCCTCGAGCCTTCTCCCAGCTGTTAGCCCGGCGCCACATTCTTCACACATCCACCCCCACCCCTCCTTCAGGATTCCCCACTGATTTATTGACATAAAAATACTGTGCATTCCTCAGTCCCATCAGTCTCAACCATGCTGGTACTCTGAGGAGGAGCTGATGCCTCGGATGCAAATTCCTTATTTGCCAAATTACATTCTAAGACAGATAGATAGGCAGGTTTCCCCATAAAGTGATTCTCCAGAGATGTTCTTATACGTGTGCTGTGTTAAATAGCTGTATATCGTAAATATATGCACTTATTGTGGCCTAAGTTGAGATACATAGGCATCCACAGCTGAGCGTAATTTTTTGAACGACAGAGGAATATCACCCAAAGTACTCTGCACTCATGTCTTTAATAATTCTGAAATCCTGCCTAGCAACTATTCATTATTAAGTAGCATAGTGGTTAGAGAAATGGACTTGGCGTGTACAACTGCTTAGGTTGGAATCCAATGCCCCCTGCTTCTTTGGCACTTACCGAAGATTTATGTGGGTGAAGTCAAAGGTTAGCAGGTGGCTTGCTGATGTTTTGTCATTACCTTTTTGACTTTATTACACACAGCGAACTATTCAAATGATATTTCAATTTGACACCGACAATCTCAGTGTACTGTAGCTATGAAATAAAATCATGTTCCAGAAATGAACAGAAAGTCATGACTTAATGGTTCACAGAGGTTCTGATGTGATGGTGTTAAATGCAGAGCTAAAATCCACAAATTGGATCCTTGCACAGGTTCCTGGATTATCAACAAGTTCTATGATAAGGTGCAGGCAAAACAAATCTATTTCATGAAACTTGACTAGAATGTGGAGCATTTTCAATATGA
Organism: Esox niger; assembly: GCA_016801105.1. NCBI lineage: Eukaryota > Metazoa > Chordata > Actinopteri > Esociformes > Esocidae > Esox > Esox niger. The sequence goes on along the minus strand of JACXGJ010003728.1, from coordinate 27,845 downwards.
CATTGCAATATCATTAAAAAGTGTGTCTGTTTTTGTTCTTAAGTTATTGTAGTTACCAGAAACATATATCTACAGGCTAAAAGCTTTCTCCTCATGGTCCATAAATAGGAGATCTTCAAGCAGTATTTATGGCCAAGTCTAGACAATATTATTTGTTGAGTAGATTAATAAAAGGATTAAGTAATTTTGGTAGATGGGTTATTGATGAGTATTTGAACAGTAGGCAGCTCCGACTGGGAGAAGAGCAGAGGAAGGGCAGCTTGGCTTTGTTACACAAGACCCATGAGTGGATAGAGTATGGCTGTGGTGTGACCAAGCAGGCTGTTATGTGCTGCCCGCAAGGGATGCCGAAGGGCAAAGCAGCTGTTATACTGCGCTGGAGCTCTCTAGGGGGCCTGCCACTCGTAAACCCCCTAATGGTTCGTCCACACACCTTTACTTCAAAAACTATACAATCCGAGAAGGACAGCGTTTTTCTTAACTGAAATGTATCTTGGCTAAACCACTTAATTCCTGACACAGTAAAATTATTAAGAAAACCGTTAGTTGTACCTCGCTTGTTAAAACCAGGAACTATTAATCCCGGCGTGGTTGGTGGAGTGTTTTTATTTAAAAGTTGGTGGCAGTCCTGAAACCCGTTTTCATCCAGGGCATACTTTACTATTCATCCCATGAATTCTGTTCAGTCATTTTAGCTGGAGTTTCCACTGTTCATTGTAAGTCTCAGGCTTACCGGATGACAGAGTTACACAATATTGTTATGACACAAACTTAACAAAGGATCTTACCCGATTCAAGTAATACATAAAATGGCGAACAAATGTGCAGAACTGTGCAGAATCCTGCCCCTAACATTCATACTACTGATATTTAACAATGGCGCAACTTGTCTGCTCCTCCCTCACCGAACGAGACTGAAATTGTATTAACTACTCTATACGGAATATGAGCAGGTTTTGGGTGGCATAGTACAGGGGAGTGAGGTTGGTCTGACAGACGGGTGAAAAGGTTTCAATGGGGAATGTCTTGGGAACAATTTTGTTGAACAAAATATTTAAACCATTATCTTACATAGACAGGTAATACATAAAAAATCGTGCAAATGGCCAATTTAAAACAGCCAAGCTGGTCGAATGGTGTAGAGATATACTGATTAGGCCAAAGGACAGCCTTAACACCACAGATTGGGACTCATTAAAAGACATCAAGGCCAACATCCACAAACTTACTCACAGGATCCTATCCAACATCAATGTATGTGAGGAAATCTGTTTTCCGTTCAAATCAGTTGTATCGCATGGCAACTACAATCCACAGTTAATCATACAGATCTTTGCTTGGCTATAGAGTAGAATGCTAAAAAGCATAACACTTGGAATAAAACATTTTCACATACATTCAATCGAAAACATTATATCAAAAAGAATAGGCAACAGTTCAATAAATATTCCATGGGTGAAACATAGAATGAATTCGAAAGGTATTGAGACATAGTTGCATACATTTTTTTTGTTAGCTCCGTTATTTTGTATTTAAAGGATACAATGACTATGGAGTTAATACGGCTAATTGTCTGTCTACTGATGTGCAACAAAATGCCCCTAAAATCACTGGAATGTGCTTTATCACGCATAAGAATAATGACCACAAACTGCCATATCTACCCAGGAGCTTTTGGAAAGTGTTTGAGTGGTCATTCACCCAATCAGAATCCACTTCAGATGGATTTTCCCATATGTATATATAAAATACAGCCAATGTAATCTACTATAGTTAGTAAAAATCCACATATCCATTTTAGGAAGAGAAAACAACTGTTATTGAGAATGTTGTTAGGTTGTAGGTGAATATAAGGGGGATTTTGAACATTATTTAGTCATTTTATAATACAAGATTATTGTATTTTAATTAGTTAAAGAACTTTGTGAAAGTACACTTTAATTTATTCAGATATTTTAATCTGTAGAGCATTTTCTAAAACTGTAATTAAAGAAAATCTCCATACGTGATTTGATTATTATGGATAAGAAAAGCTATTGTATTTTAATTGTCAAAACAGCAGCCGCACATCAATAATCTTTTCACAGAATGAAACACTTTTCATTCATTGGTTTGAGACATCAGGCTTATCCCTGTATACTTTCACCACCCAGTGAATTCATCTTAAATTATTTCTTCTGTTGGTTAATAAACTCCATTATTCCTGAGATGTAGTCTAGAGTCAAATCTTGTATTATATTTGCCTACAGTGCTACTCAAACTTATTCAACCCATAGACTTTTCCTAATTTTGTTGTCTTGAAACAGCAAACTAGAATGGATATAATGTGTTTTTTTTGCCACTGATCAACACACAAGTCCATAATGTCAAAGCGAATATACAGCTCTGGAAAAAAAAAGACCACTGCAAATTGAATGCTTCTATTCCTCGCTCAGAAACTTTCTTTTCAACTTTTTGGAAAGGAAAGAAAAAGGTGCAGTGGTCTCAATATTTTCCGGAGCTGTATTCCCCCTACTTCAAGGGTTCTCACCAGTTCTGGCAATTCTATCAATATACAAAATGTATGTATGTAAATGTGCTTCAACTGCCTATTCCTGCATAATAGAAAAATCAACACAGTTCTGTCAACAAAATTAACCTATTACAGATACCTCTTTTTTCATCATTCCTTATAAACAGAATAAAAACTCTGAATGACGTTTTAGTTATGCGACTAACCTATTCATTTAAGATAATGGACTGCACGATTAAGTGACTTAATCTGATGTATCCTAAAAAGGTCCCACAGACTCCAAGGTCAGTTGTTACTCTGAAGATTAGCTGGAGATGTTGCTCTACAATTTTACCTCCACAGGGAGATCATTCAACTATTTGTGAATGATGTATTTACAGTAAGTTAACATAAATTGTCACATTTCTATGTTCCTTTCGTAGGGACCATACTAGTATTTGGATCTGCAAATGACTGAGTGATGAGAGGGATGAAAATGACCCACTACGAAAAGTGATTATTCATTATCACTAATCAGACTAAAATAGTGGATCCTTGATGCAGTCACATGGGACTATCGATGAAGCGTGGAATGGGGAAATATTTGTTTTGTACCACGTGCATCCTAGGTCAGTTTGGATGATATGCTCACAGATAACAGTTAAATTAATCGATTGTCTTCTGTTCCCGATTTTTATCACCCAGTAATTTTTCTCTCACCATAGCAGAACCCGGGCGGACTGATGATAAATCAGGTTTCCCAGAGACGTCTCAGCAGAATAGAGAGAGAGCGAAGCCTCAGAAGAGAGCGCTGGCTTTATTAATGACCGGGAAGAATGTTTCTAATTACATCAGGAATCATCACTCCACATTACGCAGCGGACCCATTACCTGCCGCCGTCCGCACACAATAAAGGTCATTGTGGGACATATTAATCCCTCCCCCCTTGAGAGAGAGAGAAAGACCACACGCACATATTTCATAAGCCACAACTGAGTGTACTAATGCATTGCAATTACCAATTAGCAAGCCTGGGAGTTGTGGAAATTAGAAATGGTAAACTTCAGACATTTCATTTTGAGAGACAATTAGGAAGAGTAATAAAGTTTTAAACTAGATTTTAAAAAGGGAAATCCTACGTGAGAGCTTTCATTTCATGATGAACAATTGCTATAGAATCTGTGATAAATTATACAACTGCATTAGAGATCTTTTGCAGAAAACAGTAAGCAATCTCAGGTGATTTGAATGTTCATTATTTTGATGTTTTTTTTATTGAAGCTCTTCTAAAGTGTAGTAATTTATCATCGATGCACTGGTTTAGCTTAATAACATAAAATCTACTTCCAAAAGGAGGGAAAATATTAAAGAAAACTAAAAAATAAGTTTAAGGTTAGCTTATAGAGTGGAACATGCTCAACTGAGACACCTGCGTCCATTTTGGCCCCAGATACCCCAGTGACTTAATGTTCTTTCCAAACGAGCCCACCTATGGTATTATTCATTTTAGAAACTCACTCCCAAGACCCTTATGGCACAAAAAATGTTTTGCCTGTCTTCATAAGAAACAATAATCCAAAGCATTCACAAATTATTTAGGCAGAAAAAACTAACAATTCAGGCAGAATCTCCCATGTTCACAATGAATACAAGCTTGCAAATCAGAATAATTATCGGAAACATAACAATAGATAATACAATTTCACCATAATGGATACTGTATTCATTTGAATCGTTGACTGAATTATTAATATTTCCCATTCAGAACGGTGCCAGTGTTGGATAAGGCCACTGAACCTGTTACCCTGTTAAGAAAGGTCAAGGGCCAGTTTTCATCTTTCATTCTATTTATCTAATTTTGGTACTGAATTTCTCACTCCTTCTGTCGGCTATATCTTTCTCATCTGCACTGTCAACACATTAGCCTCAAAGGAGCTGAGTTATACTGCACTAAACCAAGGTGAAACGTGACTGGAAAGACGTGTGCGTCACTCCGGACAGAAACTGTTAAGAAGGAATAATGAATTTCCACTGTATACTTAATTGTAGGTAATTCCTTAAAGAGTCTTGATTGTAGCATACCTACAGTACATTTTAGAAATAAATGAATTAACTAAATCCATGAGGGGGATTTGGAAAGAAAACAAATAGGTATTGCTGATCTTGTATATTTGAAACATTACTTAATATCCCTAAAAGCGGCCAAACATTGTTTAATGAGAGAGCGACCCGGATGGCGGTAGTGCAATCATTTCTAATTCACAAATGAAGTGTATGTACAGTCTTCTGTTGGTTATTTGGCAGGATTCTGGATATTTATTTACATTGGCCATAATGTTGCACGAATTGAAAAAAAATGCTGTCAGAAAATAAAACATGGGGGTGCTCATGTACATGTAGTAACACTGTTACTGCTGCCATTACACAGCTATTATACAGCAATAGCAACATGTATATGTTGCTATTGACCTTCTGTCAATCGGTTTGACATTGGCTTGAAGTAAACATCCAATACAGCCTGTGAGAAAATAATTGGCCCATTTAAGGGAACTGGGAGAAATGAGCTATTCTTCATATTCTTCAGCAGAATGCCTGCTCTTATCCTGACACCTTAAACGGACTGGATGGGCTTTTTCAGATTCTTGAGTCTTGACAAACACTTCCTGCAACTTAAAAATGCATTTTCTCAATACCCTTTCATCCATCCCAAGCTAAATACATATTTCTAAACGTCACTCCGGTTCTCAGGTCTCGCCGCCACAACCTCAAGTCAGAGAAGTGTCGGTAATTCGTTCTCACTGAATCTTAATACATAATTGTAAAAATGCATGCCGGTAGGCAGTTAAAATGATGTCTGACAGGAACATAAACAGAAAGTTTTGCACACACATGGTGCAAGTGTACGATTCTGCTGAAGCAGGCTGCTTCAGTATGTGCCTCTTGGGCTTGGATGGGAGAATAACATTAGTAGCAGAAGAGAGGTGAAAACACAGGGAAAAAGGCACTAGTGACATTGTTTGACAGATGCCTCCAGCATGAGTCTGGCAGTGTCTGTTAAGAGTGCTGCACACATAAGGTCACTTTAAATGTCATTACTCTTCCTCTTAATTAGGAGGAATGGAGCGTTTGGCTACTGTGCATTATGGTCATTTACTTATCTGGTCATTAACCTGATTAAAACAATCCTCCTGTAAGCAGTAGCTAAAAATCAAGATCTATGCTCTCTGTTGGCCTTCTGTCACAAAAATGTGTCTTGAAACTTTGGTTGAAAACAAATGGCGCCTTGTACCCACAACTCTTGTACACTTCTGACCCACGTCAAAATACAGCTATCATAGTCAGAATTAGTAATGAGTAATGGTGGCTTTGCTAGTTGTTCTTGTTAGCAATAGGCAGTGATCTGCCCTAGCCACCGTTGCATGTGTCAAGTAGGGAGGCAGTACATCTCTGAATGTGGCAGTAAACACTGAATGAGTTGTTGTTGGGCATATCTCCAGGTTCATGCATCTGTTTTAGGTTTCATGCTGATGGATTGACAGCGGGGAAGAAGCGGCCATCTTGGTCTGGACGAAGGCCTAATCCCTGTCACTTTACCTGTACTCCGATGACAGAAAGATAATGGAGATTGCCTACCCTGGGTAACACACATTTACACCAAGTTTTGGGTTTTTGCCTGTTATCTCTAAAATGTAAAATCAAATATCAACTATGATGTTGTCAACTATGTATATATTGACTTTAAATCTAGTCTTCATGTATAGAGCCAAAATAAGACATTATTATTGTTGTCACAATATTTACAGGGCAAACTAACTGAATATAATAACATAATGCCAAACAACCATCATGAGATCCAAAATATTTTAGAGATTAATATGGATTACATTAGAGGAGACAATGCCTATTGTAAAATAGAGACAATGAGAACATTGAAAATAGATGAAATGCTGGCACCTATCAGGATAATAATGTTGTTTTCATTTTAGGGCAGAGATACTGGTGTCACAGGAAGAACAGGAGCATATACATTAACAATGCCTACTATGCTACTTATCGCCTGCCTGACTGCCTAGGTGGGTGGATGTGTGGGTGTTTTGTAGCTGGATCACACCACAGGATACGTGCTTTAACAATGCCTGGAGGGGTGCTTCATTTTGAATGCTCAGCAAACATTTTAGATTCAGATGTTTGAAGTGTGTAGGCTATGAAGTGCAGATGAAAATGTATAGAATATGTGAAATCTATGGTCGGTATTTATTACTACAATGCCATTTAGAAGAATAGTAATTAGTAACATAATAAGTGACATGAATTAGGACAGAAGATTGTTATCAAAGTTAGTTGTTTGTAATTATTTCATTGGGGGTATGAGAGTCTACAATCTTTTTGACGTATTTTGCCTAAATCTGGCCCCACAGCATTTAACATGCTATGCATATTTCAGATGCACTTTAGTATGATATGTTGTACTACATTAAGCTTCCAATGCAATGGCAGTTTTACAATGTTACAAATTAGAAAAATACGTATGTTGCAGATTTCCCAAAACGTAATGTACTGTGGGATAAGTTCTAACTTTGCAAAAAAGGTTGACAAGTTACTAATTCCAAGGTTAGATTAATTGTCTATGGTCCAACCCTCTCTTCAGGGACCCCCAGGCATTTCAGGATGTTGTTGTAGCCCTGAACAGGCACACCTGATTTACTAATCAATGGCTTGATGATTAGCTGACAAGTACAACCTTGTGTACTAGCTCTGGAATAGATCCAATACAGAATGGCTTGGGGTCCCAGAGAAGAAGATTTATAACCCAACCACCAGTCCACCAGCACTGTCCATGATGCACAAACAAACTGACAGGTATCACCATGGCACCTAGTGTTTTTGCCAAATGTAATATTATACTACTGTGCCTCCAATATTTATGGATAGTGGACTATGTCTTGTCAATGCATCCAGGCTCTGAAGGAAATATGGTTTGAAGTCAATGAATCGCATCCAAAAGGTTAGGGAAAGTTCAGAAGATCATTTGGCAATCATTGTGTATCTTTAGACCTCAGGCATTACCTTTTGGAAGTATTTCACATTACCTTGTAAGTTGACGTGCAGCAATTTACATTTACATACACACACACATACACACATACAAACACACACACACACACACACACACACACACAAACACACATATATACAGCACAGGAAAAAATAAAGAGACCACTCTTAATTTTTCTAAAAACTGCATCTCTTCATGTATGGCAGCCATTCCATTCCAGTGTCTGTTAAATTCCAACACAAGCACTCCTCATTTTACTTTATGAGGTACTGATGAGGTGATTACCTGAACCAAATCTAATTTAATGGGGAAATGTATAAAAACCACTGCTGTGGTCATCACTATCCTCTTACAATTGGACCTGCTGGATGGCAAAAACAGTGCAAGTAGAACCTCAAAGGTAATTTGAATAAAAAATAACTATTCAGCATGAAAAATGTGTTGAAAAGAAAAGCTTTGCATGAGGAGAAGAAGGGTTTGATTTTGGCTTTACTGGCAAAGGAATACAATAAGCGTCAGTTTGCTTCCATCCTGAAAATATTAAAGACAGCAGTTGATAAGAACAAGGTCAAGCAACAGACAATGGGGACAACAAAGTAACAGACAGGCAGAGGGCGAGAACAACAGCCCACTGACCGAGATGACCGTCAACTCATTCGAATGTCACTCAACAACCATAGGAGGACATCAATTGACCTGCAAAAAGAATGGCAAACAGCAGCTGGGATAAAGTTCACGGCAAGGATGGTTTGAAACAGGCTCCTAGGGGCATGGCTGAAGTCATGCAAAGCTGAAAAAAGCGCTTCAATAAATAGAAGCAAACAAGAGCCATGCTGAAATTAGCAAAATACCATAAGGATTGACCTGTAGAAGAGTGGAGGAAGGTCATTTTCTCATGGACAGTGATGGTGGATTGGTGGTTGAGGCATAAATCCTACTCTCTGCAACCCCCTGCCATTCTGTATCGTATGCTCACAAGCCATTAAACAAAGCCGAGCTACTTGAATTTTTGTGCCAAGAGTGGCGTAGTCGCCCAACAGCAATGTGACAGACTGGTGGAGAGCATGCCAAGATACATGAAAGCTTTGATTGATAATCTGGGTTATTCCACCAAATATTGATTTGTTGTAACATTAGTATTTTGTTGTTGAAAATGAATATTAATTTGTGCTCTGTGCATTATTTAAGGTCTGAAAACTTCAAATAATGGATTTTTTTTACCAGTTTTTAATTTCTACAAATAAATACTGTAAATGACAATATTTTTATTTGCAATTTGGAGGTAATGTTGGCAGTAGTTTACAGAATAAAACAAAATTGTTCATTTTACTCAAACACATAACTAAGAATGGTAAAACCAGAGAAACAGATAACTTTGAAGTGGTCTCTTAATTTATATAAACCGGTCTTCTTAAGACCCTTACTTTTGGGAAAATGTCATTTGAAATCCCTAATGACAGAAATGACTGAAATAACTTACGGTCGCAACGCTATTTTTATAACCATTGTAGATTGTCAGCAACTAAATGTATCTAAGCCCTTCTATTTTAAAACATCATAAAGTGGGCCTAGTTGTTTCTCAAAGCAATTCTTCCTCATTTCAGCAGCGCTGTGAAGGTGGTTGATGTTGTTAGCTGCCACGGAGCGACCACATCAGATGACTAGCTGAGTCAGTAAGATGTCATAATAAGCCTCAGATCATTATTCCCTTTTTTCTATTCCAGGATCTGCAGAATTCTTGCTCTACATTTTGTTCTGACACCCACCGCTCTCATCTTTGTGTTGCTATTTTTGCATTGCCTATAATGAGCTTCTGTAACAATGGTGGGGAATTATGGGCCACTGCACACATACCCGAAAAACATACAGATGCAAGGGTCATGGTATGAAATGGTAATGGCATGCATTGGTCGGTTTGAATTGGATGTGTATGTAACAGTATCTTCACGTGACGTGAGTCAATGCAAAATACATTTTGACCACCCATCCAAAAACATCCAGTCTGGCTGGATAGCCTACAGCAAATCGGATCAAAGCCGTCCTATGAAGAGCAAAGAAATCTTCATCATGCCAATGCACCCTAAGTGAAACAAATAGATGCTTGCCAAATACAGTGAGGCTGTTTGACAGGCGGATATTACATTGAAATAAAGTTCCATTCATCCGCCGGATTTATAAACTCTTTTGTTTTCGCCATCCATTCCCTCATAAATCAACGTCTGGGTGTTCTAAATTTAGAACCCTCTGACACTTTCTGTAATCTTGTCAGAATGCTTGGGCATACTGTATATGGAGGGAGGCAGTGTGTATAATAGCTTCCCAGCTTGAGAACATTCCAGTAAGTGTATGTCTTCCTAGAGATTCCAGGATTCTCCAGACGAAACACGGTGGAGTGTTTGGAACCATGCAGTTGGAGTGGAATTTTCCATTACATTCCCAGCAGGGTAAGGTGGTGGATAGTGACAGTTTGCTGCTGTATATCCCTGAAGTAGAACAACCTCTTGCCTCTGCATGGTGAGAGACAGAGCTTGTGAAAGCTGCGTGGTAAATAATTGATAATGTACCTAAAGCATTGGAGGGCAACAGAGCCTGGAAAGGAGGCTAGGGCCTCACCATAAATAAACCCACAATTACCCCCGCTACACCTCTCTTTTGATACACAACTCTTTGATGCACTTGTCCATGTTTCCTTATTCACAAAAAATGCTCTAATTAATGACTGAGACTGTGTAATATAAATGTTTTTTTAATACAACTGTGAGTCTTCAACATTGTGGCTATAAGATTTTTGGGGGGCTGAGAAAAAATAGTAATTTATGTTGGATAAATCCCATTTCTTAAGGGACTGTATTAATGTCCCATGGATTGAGACCCTGGGCATTACATTCTACATATATTATTAAAGATCTAGTCTCAAAGTGGGATCTTGTGCTTGGAGATGGAGGTGGTTTGGGTTGTTAGGGGAGGCCTGTGAACACAGAAAAGGATGAAGGATTGTTGGATAGGGGATGCTGTGGTTGTCTGTACACAACTATTCAACAATTCCATTGAGAACTATCTGTAATGTATTTAATGTATTCCATGTTGATTTAAAGCCACAGAGGAACATGACATCAGGGATAATCCATCATCTCAAATAATACATATTACTGGAACAACCCCACAATAGTAAAAAAAAATCATATAGTGAATTGTTGATAGCGTAAACTATTATTCAAAAACAAAAGACAAACCTAAGAGCTGCACTAAATTGAAATGGTTTTCATTATTATGTACCAGGCCAGTTAAATTACTCTACATAGCTATGCATGCATGTTACATTCAAGCTATTTTCATAGAACAGCGGAACTATCAGTTTAATTTCCTTGAAAGCCTCTCCATTTCTGTGTGATACAGGAATATGTCTCATAAAACCACACTCATCGATTGACTTTAAACATAAAACAAATTGTTGCCATAAATTATGGCTAGTGAGGTTAGTTGGTTTGTGGCAGTCAGAAATGTTGGGTGGCTTTTGTGAGGTTTAACTGCAAGAGGCCCCAAGGGTCTAAAGGGAACATCTCATTACTCTCTGTGCAGAGGGCTGGACCATCAGCCTAACGCCTGCTGTACAACCATACAGCAGCAAAAGCATCAGCGGTACCCCTTACTCTATGTTCTGCTCATCCAGACCATGTGTTGACTAGTCCCTCGTCGCCTGCATTTGCCTGGATGTGTAATGACAACTTATAGCTGAGGTATTTGACACTTCTTTAGGAAAAGTGGCTCCACTTCCCTCCGACAGAAGATTTAGAAAATACATCTAAATGTAGACTGAAAAGGTTCCAGTTTGGTTCCAGTTCTTATGGAGGGCTGGGGCGACCCATGACAAATTATATCCTCAGGTCTTGAGAAAGTGGTCCACGTGTTATTACCTCAAATGCAAATATTGGGCTGTGCAACTTAAAGATGATAAAAAGAATTTGAAGTACCCAGTTAAGTGGAACAAATTTCAGCAGAAGCCTGGGAGAGATCAGACTCAATCTAGTCCACATTCAAAGAGCATTAAAGCACCACTCTCTCTGTCAAAAGTGGTTATTTTATGGATAGAAATATCTTCCTGGCTACAAAATAATAATTTAATGTTCCAACACTTGATTGAGCCAAATACTGAATGTACTCGACAAGATGTTCTGTTGTTTTAAATGTTGTCTCTTTTGTACAACTCACATCATTAAAGCACCGTGAATTCCGTAGATAAATAACTGTAATTAGCGGTTGCAACAATTTATGGTACCTGCTGATTAAAAAACGTTTTCTTCCATTCTAAAACAAATTAAATGAACCGAGCCAGGTTAAAAGGTAACTTTATTGTGAGTTGTAAAATTCTGCGATGAAAGGGTTGTTTATGACCCTGGGACACAGCACATCCACGGTGGGCTTTTATAAGCAATGGCATGTCACTTCTTCCATCTGAAGAAATGTGCTGATAGATTTTTATGACTGTGCCCTACTGGAAAATGACAATGGAATATAGGGCACTGTAACATTACATCAGGTCCATTGATATTATCATTTGAGATTGGCAAGTCAATAACACAGGTACATCTGGTCCGTATACATCTTGCGAGAATATATACGATATAAATATACACAGCTCTGGAAAATATTACGAGACCACTGCAAAATCAGTTTCTCTGGTTTTACTATTCATAGGTATGTGTTTGAGTAACATTAACATGTTTGTTTTATTCTATAAACTGCTGACAACATTATTTCCAAATTCCAAATAAAAATATTGTAATTTAGAGTATTATTTTTGTAGAAAACAAAAACAGGTCAAAATAACCAAAAAAGATGCATTGATTTCAGACCTCAAATAATGCAAAGAAATTAAGTTCATAAAAATGTTTCAACAACACAATACTAATGTTTTAACTTTTGAACATTTCAGAAATGAATATTTGGTGGAATAACCCAGATTTTTAATCACAGCTTTCATGCGTATTGGCATGCTCTCCAGCAGTCTGTCACATTGCTGTTTGGTAACTTTATACCAGTCCTGGCACAAAAGTTCAAGTAGCTCGGCTTTGTTGTATGGCTTGTGACCATCCATCTTCCTCTTTTTCGAATTCCAGAGTTTTTCAATGGGGTTCAGGTCTGGAGATTGGGCTGGAGAGGACAGGGTCTTGATCTGGTGTTCATCCATCCACACATTGATTGACCTGACTGTGTGGAATGGAGCATTGTCCTGCTGGGAAAACCAATTCTCAGAGTTGGGAAACATTGTCAGAGCAGAGGGAAGCAGGTGTTTTTCCAGGATAACCTTTACTTGGCTTGATTAATAAGTCCTTAACAAAGACAAATCTGCTCAATTACAGCCTTGCTGAAGCATCCCCAGATAACAAAAGCTGGGATGGGGCAACCAAAGATTGGAAAGGTGATGTTATGCTTAAAGAAATTTGCACACCACATCTAAATAATTGAATTGGTTACAGGTCGGTAACATTGGGTATGAAAAGAACATCCAAGTTAGGACATCCCATTGAGTCGTTCACATGTGAGGATGGGGAGGGGTTCAACACTCTGTGAAAGACTGCATTTCTCTACATAAAATTTCAAAGAGTTTGGGTATCTCATCATATACAGTACATTAAAAGATTCAGAGACTCTGGAGAAATCTCTGGACGCAAAGGACAAGGCCTAAAAGTAACATTGGATGTCTGTGATCTTAATGCCCTCAGGTGGCACTGCATTAAAGACAGACATGATTCTCTGGTGAAAATCATTGCAGGGGCTCAGCAACACAATTAAAAAACAAATTATAGTGGACACAGACTGAGGTTATGTGGAAAACTGTCCTCTGGTCAGATGAATCAAAAATTTAAACTATTTTGGGGAATTACAGATGTTGGGTCTTCTGGACTAAAAAGGATCTAGCTTGTTATCTGCACAGAGTTCAAAAGCCAGCATCCGTTATGGTGTATGGGGTCAATTAAAGCACATGGCATTAATGCTGAACAAAATATAAAGATTTTGGAGCAACATACCAACCTGGTCTCAAGACAATACGCAGACTATTATATGAAAATCCATGGCACACGATTTCATATGATATGTGAAGTTACGTTAGGTTGCATTACAATGCGCCACCAAAACGTATGATACATTACGATATGCCTAAAACATAAAATTTCTTACGAAATTGCCTGACAAAAATGTACGTAAAATAGTCTTCGTAACTAAGAAATGTACTTCCCATTTTGGGAGTGTGTAATATTTTGTTTCTGTTTTCATAATCTATAAGTAGGACTACTATCGCTACTGTTTTTATGACATTGGGTACATATTAGCAGGTACATGGCACAGTACACAATTTTCAACAACCCTCTTTGACATGATAGCACCACTTTTAAAATGAATGTCCAAGTAATCAAGAGATGCATCTTCAGCACTTGCTAGCCTAAGTTCCATTGCTGTTGAGAAACCAGAACCAATGTTTCTCTATTGATTTCAGGAAAATTCAGTTACAATGTTTTTACAGACTTCTTGTAATCAGGCAGTAAAAAGGACAAACATTTACTTTGCCCCTATAAAGGCAAAAAGTGCCTTTGGGAAATTCAGAAGGAATGCAGCAGTTTCTTTCCTCCTTGTGTTTGGAATGCCTGATAAATCAATAGCATGATTGGGGAGGTTATGAGTTTGACAGTGAATTTGACAGGAACAGACCTAAGATTTTCATCCCACCATAAAGCAAGCCTTTCAGCATGTTTAAGATGCTTATTAATATTCATGATAGGTGTTCACGAGTGCAGCGGTTCTCTACGTGCACCACTGTGTGGCCTGCTGTGAAATGATACCATTAGCATTGCAGGCACATCACTCTCCACATGGAAGACACACTGGGACCCCACAAACGAGGACCCAAACCAGGACCGATAATGTTTATGCTGGTAAAACAAAGGCGTCATGGTTCATTAAGACAAAGACTCAAAAGCCAACATTACATAACCTGAGGCCAAATTCAAGGAAGACTTTGAGTTCAAAGGGAATTCAATAACCTTTCAAAAGCATCCCTTCAGTTAAAAACAAAAACCTTGCCATAGAAGGAGTAGCCAGGAGGTGATGCAAAACCATTCAGGTGCTCAATTAACCATGTACCCCGCAATACCTTTGACACATGTTTGAAATGTTATCGACATATATATTTATTATATATATATATCTATAAATATATAATTTTTATACAACCCCGTTTTCAAAAAAGTTGTGTATAATGCAAAATAATGCAAATTGCTATCCCAATATTTAACTGAAAATAGTACAGTGACAACATATCAAACCTTTAAACTGAGAAGCATGATTGTTTGGAAAAATACATGCCCATTTTGAATTTGATGCCAGCAACACATTTAAAAAAAGTTGGTTGCATCACATCTCCATGTAACAATACTTGGCAAACATCTGGGAACTGAGGAGCCCAACTGCTTCCGTATTGAAAGTGGAATGTATTCCCATACTTGCTTGATATAGGATTTCAGCTGCTCAACAGGTCTCCTTTGTCGTATTTTTCATTTCATAATGCGCCAAATGTTGATAAGTCTGGACTGCAGTCAAGCCAGTTTAGCACTCAGACTCGTATACTGCAGAGCCATGCTGTTGTAATACGTACAGAATGTGGTTTGGCATAGTCTTACTGAAATTAACAGGGTATACCCTGAAGAAGATGTCGTCTGGATGGCTGCATACAGTATGAGCAACCTGGTCTCAGGAGGATTACTCTTCAAAGTTCCGGACTGCATCTTTAAAATACTGCAGATCTGGGGTCACATTTCTTTTAACCCACCACAGTCAAAAATCTATATTTTCCAAATGTGTTCTTCTTCCCACCATCAACATTAAATGTCCCTTTGTCCCTCCATTTGGATCACACACCAGGCCCCTCCAGACACGAAGGCAACAGAACAAGCTGACAGACGTGTTGATGTGATGTATGTTAGTAGATATGACTGAGGGAGAATGGGCTGGGATGGGGGAATACTACTTCCACTAGGAAATTACTCATCCGTGATAGCAACATTGGCCGTCTGCTGCAGTCTGCATAGACTTTCAATGGGACAAGAGGGAGGCTCTGCTATCCAGAAACACACTCAGCATGCTTTATAATGTATGACATGCTTGGCTGACAGACAATTGATGGAGACAAGTCTTTCTGGTTAGTTTCTTCTCTGCTTTGAGAATATTATGGAAAAATGTATAGATAACTAGAAGACCATGAAAATGGCCAGGACCCAAAATAAAAAATATATTGTATTTGGCTTGGATCGATAGATATCATTCTCAATATTAAGAGGGAAGTACACTAGCAAAATATTGAAAAGAATACAATTTTTGGTGGATAGAATTTGGGCTACATTTTCATCAAATTGTGCTCCTCATTAGTCCTCCAAGTTAAAATGTCTCTGACACCTTCCTGTAATTCCCTGTTTCCTGGTTGCAGAAGAAACATCCCTTTAGATTGAGGGACCCATGAAAACAAAATCAATATCATTTTAGCTTTTATTTTCTTTTAAGCTAATTTATATCTTCAAGATGATCCTTTCAAATGTCTACGCAGCAAATGTTAATTATGTTTTAACAGAAACAAGATTGTGCTCTAAGGTACTCAAACTACTTTATATCTCCATTGCGTGCTGCTGTAAATAATCGCAACCTCACTTGCTCTCCCATTCCCTTTGATCTTTTCAGAAAACCAGTGTGGGTGGGAGCTTGGCAAAGTTAGAAAAGGATGTTTTTCAAACCCTCCTATAACCATATTTGTCAAAGTTAATATATTCACTTAATCCTTTCAATGTCTCTAGATTGGCTTTTTTCAAATTGTTTGATGTGCTCCAGAAGTGATATGAGTCTCCAGGGGCGTGTTCTGTCCAGCTATTGCTATGGGTTACTTCTGCTTGACCTCAACTTGACTTGAGGATAGATCACAGGCAAATATATATAGAAACAGTTGTATCAATTAAACTAGAATGTGCATGTGGTATGTTTCAAGGTAAGTTATTGTCAGTAGTGACTGCTGTAGTAGAGGTCATGATGTCTATAACAATGGTATTGACTGCGGTAGTGATGGTATTGACTGCTGTAGTGATGGTACTGACTGTTGCATCGATAGTAGTGAGTGCTGCATCAGTGGTGGTGACTCCTGTAGTAGTGGTGATGACTGCTGTAGTAGTGGTAGTGGTCGTTGCTGTTGTAGTGGTGATGACTGCTGTAGTAGTGGTAGTGGTGACTGCTGTAGTAGTGGTGATGACTGCTGTAGTAGTGGTGATGACTGCTGTAGTAGTGGTAGTGGTGGTTGCTGTTGTAGTGGTGGTGACTGCTGTAGTAGTAGTGGTGGTAACTGCTGTTGTAGTAGTGGTGGTGACTGCTGTAGTAGTGGTGGTGACTGCTGTAGTAGTGGTAGTGGTGACTGCTGTAGTAGTGGTGGTGACGGCTGTTGTAGTGGTGGTGGTGACTGCTGTAGTAGTGGTAACTGCTGTAGTAGTGGTAGTGGTGATGACTGCTGTAGTAGTGGTAGTGGTGGTTGCTGTTGTAGTGGTGGTGGTGACTGCTATAGTAGTGGTGACTGCTGTAGTAGTGGTGGTGACTGCTGTAGTAGTGGTAGTGGTGACTGCTGTAGTAGTGGTGGTGACTGCTGTTGTAGTGGTGGTGGTGACTGCTGTAGTAGTGGTGGTGACTGCTGTAGTAGTTGTAGTGGTGACTGCTGCAGTAGTAATGACTGCTGTATTACTGGTAATTCTTGCTGTAGTAATGGTGGTGACAGGTTTTTGTTAAAAAGTAGCATTACAGGCAACATTTCTTTTGCCTGATTTTGAGATTTTTTGCGTTGTGATTCTGGCTACCTGCCCTGTTTGAACTGCTTGGAGTCAACACGTTAGTCAGTATGCCTTTCATCTTCACTTGAATGGCTAATATTAAAGGGCTGCTGGCACAGTGCTTCAGCTGGAATGAAAGAAGCTAAGTAACCTAGAGTCACAGAGCCAGTTGTTTTTACCTATTTAAAGAGATAATACAAGCCTAAAACATTTGTTGTCCCCCTTTGGTTTCACTTGATATGAGAGTTTCACTTGATACCCTAAGCTGATGTGGGTTTTCACATTAGTCTCATTTTCCTGAGACACATTTTGCAGACATGCATGGTGGGTATCTTTCATCTTTTCAATGGATGCCAGGTTATATGCCTTTCAGAACCCATTTTACGCTTCAGTTAATGGTGTTTAGTGATCAGTGATTCTCTGTTGCCTTCCTATGAGATAAGGTAACCTTGTCAGACATACACTGTCTCTCAAAAGTATTCACACATTTGGACAACATGAATTCAATATGGACATTTTTTCTACACATCAACACCCAAAACAATATTTTGCCTGAAAAATAAAACCAAAAGGTTGACATTTTGAACCACCATCTAAAGTTAGATGCTACAATCAAGATTCAAACTACTGTCAGCAAAGAAAGGTATGAAACAAAACCCTAACAACCTGGTTTCTCTGTAGAAATATGTTATTTAGTAGCAGCGGTATCCTGGTATTGTTATGGTGTGAGAATGATGAGTGTGTAAAAGTGAGGCCAGAAAAGAAAGGGAAACAATGCAAGCGAATGGTTCAAACGTTTATGTCTTTATTACTTTGGAGAACAGACTGACAGCAATGGGCAAACAACCCTTAAATACACAACTGATTAGTGAGTGCGTCCTTGGGGAAGCTGCTGCCATCACTCTCCAGCCGGTGGTTATTACGCCGGCGAGGTGGAGCGCCGGAATGGAAGAAGAGCTGCCGTGCCACGTGGCACAGACTGCGGAGCAGTACCCCCCTGACCAATAGCTGTGTCTGGGTACTCACCACTTTCCTGCTCCAGGTCTGGGCCAAGGAGCATCGCTTCCAGTAATGCCCCTTCTCCCCACAGAACAGGCAGAGGTCCTGAAAACTTCAGCATTCTCTCTCCGCAGTGGGGAATCTGTTGATTCCCAGCTCTTTGCGCTCTGGTTCCAGGCTCCACCCGAGAGGGCAGAAGATGGGAACAGAGTGTGAGGCGTTCACTGTCCCGGAGCTGCCCATTAAATGCAATCTCTCGGGCAATGAAGGCATCTAGCGACATGGGACTACTCTTGCCTGCCAGCTCCATCTGGACCTCCACCTGTTAGCCTTTGCGGAAGGCTGCCTGAAGAGCGGGCTCGTTCCATCCACTGGATGCTACCACTGTCCGAAACGTGAGGTCATACACCGAGGCTGTGATGTTGTCTCACAGCGCTGTGGCTTATTCGAGGGTGCACCCAGTGAGAAGGGAGTTGGTCCAGGTCACCTTCTCATAATTGGAGATTGGCTGGTCCATGAAAAGCATTTTTCATTGTAGAAGGAAACCGCAACAACTGGATAGTCATAGTACGTTTCAGGCAAGGCTGTGCGGAGTTCACTCTCCTGGGCATGACTAGACTTCACATGATCGACCAGAGGATGCACTGCCACTCCGGCAGGCCTAGCAGGGCTCTCCTCCTGTTAGGACTGAGTGCATGAGTGTGTGCTTGACTGACTGAGTACCCCTAGTTAAATAGCGTAGTGGTTAGAGACACGGCTCTGGAACAACAGGTCCCACGCTCACCTCACAGTCAAAATGCATTATGTCTGAGGTTCAGGACAGACAAATGGACAAACAGACTTTGCTGGCTACAACCCTACGTAGTTATGTTAAAAAAAAGATTTTAATGGTTTTGGTTGACACTAGGATTTGTCTCTCTTCTCTTCACTCGTCAAAAATTTCAGTTATCTTTAACATTCTTCTAGCAGCAGGATATTATGCTAGCAGTGCTAACTCAGTTTTCTTTTTCAAAATAAAAGCCATCATTGAACTATATAAGTTAATATAGTTAACAACCTAGTGTGTACATTTTATGTTTACTGTCCATTCCAATGTTATTCTTGTCTGTTCTTTTTCACAGCTTAGATTGTTAACTATGTTACCTTACACATTTCAATTATGGCTTTTATTGTCATAAAGCAAATCTGTGTGCTGCCAGCATAACATCCTGCTGCTAAAATAACGCTAATGATGCCTCGAATGCTCATCACTAGTTATCATCACTTATATTGATACTGTATCTATGTCATTCACAAATGCTAATTAGCTGTTAAAACGGCCAGTGGCAAAAGTCATACACTTCATAGATACTATTTGTGGTGGAGGTGAACTTAATAAGAAACATTACTCAGTTTAACACCAGGTAACGGTGTCTAACAAAATATTCAAACTTGGCGTGATGTTAATGAGTGAAAGATTTATGTCATGGGTGAAGTTTGGTGGCGTAGTGGTTAACGACACTGCCTTTCACGTGAGCAACCCGAGTACAATTCTACAGAGGGCAGCCACGCTCAACACATTCCATTGTGGGCTGGCTGAGCTAGGCTTGCCTGGTTACTTTGGAGAACAGACTGATGGCTAACAACACTTAAATACACAACTGATTAGTGAGTTGGAATAGGTGCTTCCTCGGGTTAAGCTGCTGGTTAGTACACCAACGATGTGGAGAGGAGCTGCTGTGCTGTGTGTGGCAAACGTTACAGGTGTTCCCTATCGTCTGAGTAACATGCAGTGCAATGTGAAGTCGTTTCCCTGTCTTTGTTATTGGTTCAGTTATCAGGCATCTTCCTGTCATCACGTGGTCAGAGGTTAAGCTCTCTCTGCATCCTTTTGGATATCTGGAGTGTAATTGTAATTAGATTGTCTTCAATCCATAGATCCGTTGTCTTCTTGACTGAAGGACAATTTAACACATTTGTTCACATATTAATTGAATCAAAGGGTGTCCACCTTCCTTACAGTAATACTTTCCTTTTTTTTTGGATTGAGCTGTGTTATTGTTCCTTGATTTTCTGATTCATAGTAATTTGTTATGTAATAAATTATTATCACAATGAAGTGATTTATTGTATATTTAGTTTTTTTCCACAACAGTCACTACCACTGACACAACAGTTTCGGTTGCAAGGCTCCCAGTACCTGACGCAGGAGGCTGTGTCGTACCCCACAGAAGAAGCAAATGTGGCCTCGGTTATCTTGTTGCTCACAGGCAGGGCATTAGAGTGGGCAACGGCCAAGTGGGAGTGGGAGGGCGAGGAGACATGCAATTACCAATTGTTCCTGGAGCAGTTTCGAATCACCCCCTGGAAGTTGACGAGACGGGGACACTGTTGAGGTGTGTGTAGGGCGACAAAAGGAAAAGGCGGACAGGTGTCAACGCCTGTCGGCCGGGGAAGAGAATGTGGTTATCAACAGGAAACATTAAGATACACCTACCAAGCAAGAAGCTTAGCTCGCATTACCTTGGGCCCTTTAAGACGATCAAACTCGTCAGTAGGGTTACCTATTGTCTCGAGCTGCCATACCAATAACAGATTTCACCATCTTTCTAGGTCTCTCTCCTCAGGCTGGTGGTCAGCGGTCTGCTAGCACAGTTGGCCGCTCAATTCGCCCACCCCAGCCTGCTGATCAAGGGGACACCCGCGTTCACGGTCAGGCAACTGTTGAATTCCTGGCGTCTAGGAGGATCCCAGCAGTTCCTGGTAGACTGGGAATACTATGGACCCAGGGAGAGGTCTTGGGAGCTGGCCGAGGACATCTTGGACCCACTCCTAATAGCGGACTTCCCCCAACGTCGTCCAGATCGCCTGGGAGATTGTCCTGAAAGCACTCTCAGTAGGCATTTGGAGCACGTCACGTCCCGTCCCACAGGCCTCCAGTTCCCAGCATGTAATGTCCCGTCCCATAGGCCTCCAGTTCCCAGCACGTAACGTCCTGTCCCACAGGCCTCCAGTTGCCAGCATGCCACGTCCCGTCCCACAGGCCTCCAGTTCCCAGCACGCCACGTCCCGTCCCAGAGGCCTCCAGTTCCCAGCACGCCACGTCCCGTCCCACAGGCCTCCAGTTCCCAGCACGCCACGTCCCGTCCAACAGGCCTCCAGTTCACTGCACGCCACGTCCCGTCCCACAAGCCTCCAGTTCCCAGCACGCCACGACGTCTCTTGTTCCAGTTGCCACGATCATTGTCTCCCGTTTATTGAGTGCACCGGTTTACGTGTCACCACTATAGACACACCTTTGTCACTGGTTCAGTCTTGAGTATTGTTTTGATCATAGCCCAGGTCACTCTCTGTCTCAGTTACTTCCCCAATTTTTTGTTACTTTTGTAAAATCGCTTCAAGTCGTGTTTGTTTGTCTTGGCATTTGTTAATTGAATTCTCACTTCGAGTGCTTGCATCCTGAGCCTGCTGTGTCATTTGTTACAATTGATTCACCTCTCTATTTAGTGTCCTAACCAGCAGCCTTTATTAGCTTGTTAACCTTCTGCCATCTATGATAACTCTTCTGTTATCTGCTTTTACATTTCTGGATCATATTTTGTCAAGTTTAATTCAAATACAGTATGATTGCTATGTTGTGGAATAAAAAATTGTTGGAAGGATTTCACTAAATAAATCAGGGCAACTTCATGCTGAACATTTCCTCACATAGGAGGTTTGCTAAATGACTCATGAAGTGGGCAAAAGCTTCTCAGTTGTTTACAGAGCTATGTGCTTAATCTTTCTTCAACATCCCATTGCAATAGAAGGCACACATGTTAATGTCCAATGGGAAAATGTATGACAGAAAATAGTAAAACATTTCTGGGTGTGAACCCACCCCCCTGCCTGTTGGGTTCTGTGCTCTTACAATGGGTAATGGGTACTGCATACTTTGCACATTGCCTTTGGGGGGTGCAATTAATTATATTGTGGTGTTGATATCAAAATTATTAGTATTGTTTACAAGATCATGTGATGGCAGTGAGTTACCTCAGAGGAAAACCTAACACCACCTGTACAATTGTTGTTGTGCATGTCTCCAATATATAGATTAACGAATACATTACATTTTCTGGTGGGAATAATTACAAAGTTGTTGCATAAAAATGTATCTACGAGTAGCACTACCTTTCCTTCAATCCTGTCAGAATTACCAGATGGACTAAAGCTTTACGCTAGCAAGTGAATGTTAGCGTATGGTTTTGGAAAATGCAACCCTAGTTTTTGGGTCAGTGTGTGATGAAAGCAGAATGCATGGTGTGCATGTGTGCCATTTGGCAGAACGGACCGCGTTCAAAAAGACATGGGTGTCAGACAGTACTGACGGAGGTAGGTCGCTGGGCGCTGGTGTGTGTGTTTGTTTATGTCATCACCTGTTACCACCCCTACAGGATGTGCGCTTTTCTCTGGATCAACCTATTCAGCAAGGATTTTAAGTAGGCCAGAATTTGCTGTATGCTTCACTTCAGACATTCACAGTAAATATGACTGCAATACTGTAGCTAATTTATATGATGATACGAATGCGCTTTAAGTTCTAGATGTGACACAGCGACAAAGCAATATATATCTGCATACTGTAGTTTCCACTTCTGAAATCCTACTCTAATTTCCTGGTCTTTCTACAGTCTTCACGTTTCAAATGAATTGCTAAGTCAAAACTAGTGACAATTGAGCGGTCAGCATTGTGAATGAGACGAAACCCTTAACTCTGCTGGAGCACTGTAAGACCTTGCGCTGTCTCAGGTAGATAGTAACTCACAGTGTGGCACTGAAGCGGTAGCCATGCCATGGCCCAATACATGGGATCATGGTGCTGAACTTAGATATCATTTATTTAAACTGTCTATAGTTTGAACAATCAGGCTTTTAGTTGCAGGCTGTGTATTACATGTAAGAGGCATGCCTACCTGTCTGACAAATACAATGTGACAGGCACTGTAGGCTGCTGTCCATACGTTAGTCAGGCAATTCCTCCATCCAGTGTACAGACCTTAAAATGAGAGAGAGCATGATGTTTTCATTTCAAAAGTATCTTTTGAAATGAACACAGGTTCATAGCGTTAGAGTTTTTTTGGATTAAGCTATCCTTTTCTCATAGGACCACATGACTAGTAATGAGGTCATTGAAATAAAGAAAACAGAAGACAAATCCCGTCTATAGAACGCTTTCCATGACAGAAGACACTCCTCAAAAGTGAGGCACTCTCATTATCTTGTTTTTCCAACTAGGCTGAACTATTCAGGGACTTTTTCTGGGTGAGGTTTAGTTGGTGGTTGTAAACAAAAAATGATAATTTGAACTCATAGAAGAGCTGAGTTTTCATAGAAACAACCCAGGAATGATGCATGGATGTAACTATCCATTTGGACTGAGTTTGCATCAGATATCTAACCGTAGAAGTGAACCATTAATAGTCCATAAGAAACACCTCAATTGCATTCACTCAACCGGTCATGTGGAGCCTCTAGGCATCTTTATGTGCCTGGAGGCCACAGTCAGGACCTGACCCAACCATGACTAGGGTTTCACTCTGGAATTTTCTCCACCAAGACATGAGTGAAAATAAATCCTTCATCAGCATTAGATCTTTTTTACTGATCAGAGTGTGGATTATAAAACATAATATTAGTTAACTTTATTGAATACTACGCATATACAAAAATCCCTAAACATTGCTCTCCCAGCACACATACTGATTTCAGGAAGTATAATCAATAGTGCAGTCACAAAATAATATTTTCTGACATGTACGCATAAGAACAAGGGTCTAACAGAGCTAAAAGCCCACTTACTGGCTGTGCAACACGATGGATTGAACTGCTCCCATATGCCATTTGTTTTAAAATATATAAGACTCACCATCCGAAGCCATTTCTCTCGTTCAGTGTTGAAATGCATTCTGAACCAAATGCTTTACTCTCCATTTAGATCTTGCTCCAAAAATCAAATATATTACAGGCAATGACTACATGAGTGAACGTTAATGAAGACAAAACATAGAATTATATTTGGATAGATCAATAACATGACCATCTTAAAGGTTATTAATTTTTTTCTTTAGTATACATTTATTTATTACTAGTCATTTCTTTGGTGTGCCATGAGTCGAGAGACACACAACAGCTCACGTGTAACCACATAGTCCCCAGACATCTGACAGGGTGGAACTGCAGTGAGTTTATCTGCAGTGGATTTACCTGCAGTGTTTATTGAGTAGCTCAGAGGTGCCTAGAGCACTCAGTCAGTCACACAAGAAGGTGAGAGGTGATGACCCAGCTCAGTCTTGCAGAAAGGTATAGATCACAGTGCAAGTTGATCTCGTCCTATAATCACAAAAACGTTCTAATGCATAATCTGTATAAGTCAGAATTTAACACACACTCTATATTTTAATAATCATTAAAACTAATGAATTCAAAAAAATATGGAACTCTACTTCAAGACCAATTTTGGAGTGGATTTGAATTAAAAGTACACTTGCTTTCATGATGTATAACAAACATCATACAACAGAAGCTCTGGTGCGATGATGAAAGTACCAGTCAAATCAGTCCAATAGCACAAATGGGGACCAGGCTGAGGAACTGGCAACAATGGCCCCCTTTAAAAACGTATTGCCCAGCCTGCATCTAAAGAGACAGTCCTTTGGATCCTATTGTTGTGTGTATAATGTACTGTATTGATTAGCCGTGCATTTACATCAAGGTGAAATCTGAGAATGCTGCTAGCTCATGAGTACCCAAATTTAGTTTGCCTGGCTGGCTAACAATCACTTCCTTCCGAGGGATATTTGTCAGGCTGATTTAAAGGATGCTGACTTCACTGCCATTCTAAAGTTAAATTAAAAGGCAGAGCCCTTCTGATTGAATGGCAGGTAAAACTCTTAGTGAAATGATTAAAGCAATAGACAGTGAAAGAGAGGATAAAATAAAGGGAAAAGACTAGAGGGGGTGCTGGGCCTGGAGAATAGAGTGGGTAAGCGCTGCAAAGCGCTGATTCAGCACACTGTGTCCTACACAGATAAGCTAACCCGCCATGCAGGCAGGCATTGTTGGTTAGACCTTCTCAGGGTGCAGAATCACCCTCGGTCAGACCACTTTGACTTTGCACCAGTTTCTCTCATTGAGCTTGTGCAGCACAGCAGGCAGCGCTCTCTCTCTTTCAACAGTTAGACAGTAGAATTCAATGAACCGACATGCTGGCTATTCGGAATCAACATCACAGAGACAAAGGGATTTAAATGGCCTATGTTGTATGTATCACTTTAATAGTGGTACATCGAAAATAATCATTTACTTAAGTTTCCAAACATGATTAAAATGGGAAAAAAGCATCCTCTAGTGGTTTGTTCCTAAAACACAGCGTCAGTTGTAGTATGTTCTATGTTAACAGGCAGTTGTACATTCTCACTGTGGTAGTTATGCTTCATACAGTATAATTTATAAATATTTTGGGCTAATGAAAGGAAAAAGCATAACTTGCAACAAAAAAGACGTACCATCAACTTCAGGGATGTTCACATGTCAAGGTGACTGAGGTCATACAATAATTATCCGTCCCACAATTGACTAGGCTGAGTGAGCCATAACATGATTTACAGACAAATGCGCCCGCTTGTACTGCTCCTAATTCAATACAAAATGGAAATAGTTACGCATAGAACGCAAGTATCTGCAGTGGTATTTCACAAATACCAAGCCGTCAGGGCCAGCAGTAGGGGTCTCAATAGTAGGAGACTGACAGGATGTAGTCAACTCTAGGGGCCCTTGCTGCTCGTTGTTCCAGACAGCTGCCTGTTTGTCCCATGGAGGTCCTGTCTTCATACGCATGTATTGTTCAACATTTTGATTACAATATTGATTCATGTCAAATAATTGAGCTTGAATGTGCAGGTATCACCAGTGTGACCTACTATAATACAGGCTTTTACAGATAATATTTGAGTGGGCTATACCATATAACACATTGTGTCATTGTATAAGAGAGATAGCTCTCTCTTTGAGCTACACCTACCCTTATGTAAAATGTCTGGAATGCATCGAAGATGTCCATACAAAATACAGCTAAGACATAGCATTTTAGCCAAGCGAGAGGCTAGCAAAGACAATAGTAAGCTAGCTTTCAGTCTGCTACGTCTTCGGATTTGTCCTAGAAGATAATTACCCTGGCTAACAGGTAACCTCATCCCAGTTAGGTAGGCATTCTGTCGGTTAGCCACGACCGCACTGAGCCTTTCAGGCCACATTTATCTTTGTGACGTATATTGACGTGGTCCGTAAAATGGATTTCAAACCAAATTGGAGTCGAGGGCTGAGCGGTGTCATGAGGGATATGGTCTAGTAGTCATCTGATGTAAGTCTGTAGGGAACTGCACCAGTTGGCTCGATGTCAGTCGATAGATTGACAATAGGAGCACCCTCTTCTTTTTGTCTGCTATGACGCATGTCTATACAGGTTCCCTGTAGGCCAATTCAAGGGAAAAAGCAGTGCAATTAATGTGAGGAATGGTACAGCTGCCCCCCATGCAGAGTGCACTGTTGGGTGTTTCGTTGATGGCGATGGGTCAATGTGTGATAATGTGTTAATCAATATGCTACAAGGCCAAACGGACCAGGGCAGTAAAATTTAAACCAATTCTAAGATTTGACTACTAGTCACATCACTGAGTCATAAAATATCAGCCATTAAAAACAATAGATAAGATTAGGGACATCTCTATGTATATTATTGAAGCTAATAAAGACAACAAGAAAAGTTATTTATGGGGCAATTCATTTGCTAAGAGGGTTTTAGCACATAAGCAGATCATTTTTATAAAGGGAAACTGAGTGCACCTTCCTCTGTTAAGAACAAGGGTTTCTTCCAAAATGATCAGCAATTTGCCAATTACTTATTAGTAAGTGCTATGAGAATGGGATTAAAAGATACATTTTTTGATATGCTTCTTTCCACGGTACTGAGTGCCAAGGTCATCAGAGTAGTTAAGTAAATGCTTTACCAGAATTCATTTGTATCTTTTGCCATTCAGTACCCGTAACATTAAAGTATTTTTCCTCTAAAGAATGTTTGAAGTTTTTACACAGCAGCAACTTCACTGTAATTCTTATATGTAAGTAATTCTCATAGCTTTGTAATTCTTGACTGACCATGTCTTTGTTAATGAATGTCAAAGTTGCTAAACGTTTTGATATTACAAAGCTACTGTTTGAAATGTCAATGGGTACTTCCCCTATAAAGGCAAAAAAATGCAGATTTGCATGCATGAAGTATTTTCCATAGAGATAAAATAACATGAAGGATGGGTGATTTGCTGACAAACTCCCACAAGCATCCTCTTGTTTTTTAAAAAGGCAAAGGGCTTCTCCAGTGAACGTGCGCACACACACACACACACACACACACACACACACACACACACACAC